>JAQJVK010000025.1:8330291-8445291 GCA_035578135.1 Flexamia atlantica
AAACGACTGGGTACGCTGCAGCAGTGGCAAGAGATGCCCCGCAGATTCCGAAGGTGACAGGTGTGAAAGGCCCTGTGCTGCCACCACCCAAAGTTGGTCACGGTGAGACACGATACTAAGGAGAGTGAAGAGGTTAAGACCATTCTGAAGAACCTAGTGAAGCCACAAGAGATCGGGTTAAAGGTCAGGAGGCTTGTGAACATCAGGCATGGAGTAATCGTAGAAGCGGAGAACGAAGAAGGAATAGAGGCCCTGATGAAACAGAAATCCCTGGAGAGGCCGGTCTGAAAGTTGAGAAGCCAACGAAGAAAAGGCCTGTGATAATGATATACGACGTGAATGCAAAGTTGAGTGACGAAGACGTGAAAGATGAAGTATACCGGAGGAACATGCGTGACAGCGGCGTTGACGAAGGTGATTTTCAACAAGAATTTGAGGTCAGACACAAATATAACGATCAGAGATCGAATGGTCAGAAGAAACACATGGTGGTCGAGTGTTCAGTTAGGGTAAGGAACTGGTTGCGTAGGCAAGAGAAGATATACGTGGAGTGGCAATGCTGCAGAGTAAAAGATTATGTGGATGTAGCAAGATGCTACAAGTGCCAGAGATTTGGTCATGTTGCCAAGCACTGCACTGCGGGAAAGCCGACCTGCTCGTATTGCGCGGGCGAGCACGACTTCAAGGACTGTGCAAACAAAAAGAAGAAAGAGGCAGTCTGCTGTGCAAACTGTAAAAGGGATGGTCGTGGAGACCACAAACATGAAGCTGGTTCAAGAAGGTGCCCCAGCGTACGAGAAGGCCGTGAAGAGGCAAAACGAAAAGACCGATTAATGGACTGTAGATCGCTCAGTGGAACTTGGGGAGAGGGAAAACTGCCACAAATGAAGCTTACAGAAGATGTCCTGCAAGAGAAAGTCGATGTTCCTTTTGGTGCAAGAGCCGTACACAGTGAATAGGAAGCTGAAAATGCCTGGTTGCAGAGTGTTCTATGACAGGAGTGGAAGAGAAGATATCTGGAGTGCTGTGTGTGTACTGAATTGATACGATCGGAGCAATCATGGATGTCAGGGAAACTAACGGAATGTGTGTCAGCGTCAGGCTAGAGGTTGAAGGAAAGTCGCTGCAGGTGATCAGCCTGTATTGCAGGCCATCAGAGCCCATCGATGGATTCCTCGCAGAACTGTCAGATATTGTCAGGAAGAGAGGCAACAAGGGAGTCGTCTGTGGTGCGGATCTCAACGCAAAATCGGGATTGTGGCTCAGTGGTTGTACGGACGAGAGAGGCTCGAAGGTGGAGGAAGTCCTGTTTGCATGGGACTTGCAGACCCTCAATAGATTCAGTAGATGGACAACATTTGAGAATACGCAGGGCGGGAAGTCGAACATTGATGTCACTATCGCCACGAGGGACGCGGCAAGTAGGATATCAGGTTGGGAAGTACATGAGGAAACGCTGAGTGACCACAGAATGATAACATTTAGGTATCAAGAAGAGCAAGGAAGGAGAGGAAGACTTAATGAACAAAGAGAGGGATCCTACTGTTTGAGGAAAGTGAACTGGGGTGTCATTTGACCGCGAGCTGCAACGGAGTATTCAAGGTTTAGACATAAGAACGACGAAGCGGGGAGAACACGCGGAGAGAATCACAGAAATGATCTGCAGGCTAATGGAAGAGCAATTCCCGAGAGCAAAGAAAGGAATGAAGAAGGTTTACTGGTGGACGGAAGAACTCGATGAACTAAGGATTACTATGCGAAGAAAGAATAGGATCTGGAGAAGAACCCAGTCTTGAGGCCGACAGGAGAAGCTTTGTGCAATCAAGAACAAATTACATATGGGCGATCAGGAAACAAAAGAAGAAGATGTGGGAGAAGCTCATCGTAGACGAAGAAGGAAACCCGTGGGGTAAGGTCTACAAGATAGTCATGGAAAAGATGAAGAGTGAAGTCCAACTAGCAAGCCTCGAGAAGGAAGACGGAACGATGACGAAGACTCTAAACGAGACTCTGCAAAGGGATGATTGAAGGGTTGCTGCCGGATGATAGGGTAGAAGAGGACACCGACGAACAGCGAGAGATAAGGAGAGGTATGATGGAAGAAAGTACTGGACCTAATGAAGAGGCTTTACAGAGGAAGAGCTAATTGCAAGCATCGCGCAAATGAGGGATAAGAAAGCACCGGGATACGACGGAATCAAGGGCGAAGTCGTCAAGAGAATGTGCGGTAGAATCAAGGGGACGTTGCTGGACATGTACAACAGATGTTGAGAGAGGGTAGGTTCCCCGATATTTGGGAAAACAGGCATCGTGAAAGTGTTTTTGAAAAGCGAAGACAAAGACCCTAGCAAGGTAAAGTCGTACAGGCCAGTGACCCTCCTTCCTGTTCTGGGTACGATAGGTGAAAGGTTGATCGTAAAGAGGTTGAAACAGTGGATGGAGAGAGAAGATCGAACGAATACAGGTCAGTACGGATTCACAGAAGGTGTAGGAACGGTTGATGCGCTTTTGGACATGAGAAGAGAAGTAGAGGAGACGGAAGAGAAGTACGTCGTTGGATTGTTCTTGGACATCTCCGGGGCGTTCGACTCTGCCTGGTGGCCAGAGATCCTGAGAGTTCTGAGGGAATGGCGGTGCCCAAACAACATCTACCGACTGGTCAGGGACTACTTCCGAGGCAGGACAGTGACTTTGAAAGCTGGCAACGGGAGAAGGGAGCAAGACCATCACAAAAGGTTGTCCACAAGGATCCGTTGTAGGCCCTCTGCTGTGGAACGTCCTTTTCGACGGGTTTCTGCGGCTGCAGTTCGGCAACGGCATCTCTGCCAGAGCCTACGCGGATGACGGACTGCTCCTGGTGAAGGCAAATTCAAGTCCTGAGCTGATGAGGAAGGCGTCAAGAGCCTTGGATCTGGTCACCAGGTGGGGAGAAGAGAGGAAGATGACGTTCTCGAAGGAGAAGACAGTGATGGTGCTACTCAAGGGAAAGTTGGTCGAAAGATTCATCAGAGTGAACATGGGTGAAGTCACGGTACGCTGCTCAGAGAAAACGAGGTACCTAGGGGTAGTGGTTAAAAGTGGAATGAAGTTCGCAGGACACTACGAGTATGTGGTCGAGAAGACGATGAAGGTATTCGGAAAGCTGAAAGGACTGGCGAAGGCAAACAACGGGATGAAATGTGAAACTTGAGAAGGCTGTACATAGGGGCGTTGGAGCCGATGGTGCTGTACGGATGTGAAATGTGGGGACAAAGAATGAGAGGTCGAGGAGAGAAGACGAAGCTGATGAGCCTACAGAGGAAACTGTTGTTAGGAGTGATCAAGGGATACAGCACTATTTCCCACGAAGCCGTGAGAGTGATCGCTGGAGTGATCCCTCTGGATTTGATGGTGGAAGAAAGGCTGAAAAGAAGAAGAGATAAGAGGTAGGAATCGACAGCAGGGAAAGCAAGCGACCCGAAGAGAGGAAACACTCGTCGAATGGCAAAGAAGATGGGAAACCAGCACCAAAGGAAGAGAAACCTTCGAGTTTGTTCCGGATGTTCGACAGAGAAAGAAGGTGAAATGGGAGACCGACCACTACACAACACAGTTCGTGAGCGGCCATGGTAATTCAAGGCGAAGCTGAGGGGATTCAACCTAGTGGAAGATGACAGATGCACACACTGTGGACAGTTGGAGACCTCGACACATGTTCTGATGGTGTGTCCTTTCTACGAGGAAGAAAGAAGTGAAATGAGGGAATTCCTCCGAGGTAAGAATTGGAATTGGAGAAGCGAAACTTTCTACGGTGCAAGAAAGCAGCTGAGGTGTTCTCAAGAATGTGCAGAAGAATTGGAAGTAGGAAACACGAGTTTGAAAATGTAAGAGGATAGACTGCAACTTGAAACACTGGAAAAAAGGAATGTAGGAGGAAAAAAAAGAAGAAAGAAGAAAAAGCAAAAATCCGATGATCCTAGTGCTATGGTGCTAGGGGAGGGGACAGGTGTGTTGGGTGGGGCACTAGAAGAGTGCCCGGTTAGGATAAGAAGACAGGAGAGGACTGAAGAAAGAAGTCTATTTCAGGAAAGAGGCCTGGCGAATAAGTCTCCGACTTAAGCCAGGGGTGGAGGAGGGATCGCGGGCTTCGGCCAACCACCTCTCTCTCTCTCTCTCTCTCTCTCTCTCTCTCTCTCTCTCTCTCTCTCTCTCTCTCTCTCTCTCTCTCTCTCTCTCTCTCTCTCTCTCTCTCTCTCTCTCTCTCTCTCTCTCTCTCTCTCTCTCTCTCTCTCTCTCTCTCTCTTAATTAACTTATTACCTAGTTATGATTCTTTTGTACATGGGAGATCTTAATACAGAACTTTCAAATGACACAGTTTTTCCAGATAAAACCTTTTTGCTTAATTTTGTTGATAGTTTAAATTTAAATATTTTGCCACTTGAGCCTACTTATCATAAACCAAACTCTGATACTTGGCTTCACGTAATTATAGTAAATGATAAAAAATAGAGTGACGAACTTCGGTCAAGTAACGTTGTCTGCTATATCATATCATGATTTGATTTATGGGGAGCTAAATGTAAAGGCTAAATTATTTTCTAGAAAAGTAAAGTGCGTATTAGAGATTTTAAAAATATTGAGAAGGATAAGCTTACGGAGGACTGTAGTTTATTGACCTGGGATGATATGTATTTAAATAATTCTATTCATTTTAAGGTTAATGTATTAGAGGATAAGATAAATAGTTTATTCCAAAATATGTACCAGAACGATCTATTTCTAATAGAAGAAACCCTTGTCCTTGGATTAATAAAAAAAAACACATGATGAGAAGACGGGATGTTTTGTATAATAAATATGTCAAGACTATAAATAGACTAATATGGGAAGATTGTAGAATATTACGCAATCGAATTAAAACTATCATAAGGGATGCAAGGAATAATTATTTTAAAAATTCACTTGAATCAAACAGCTCTAGTAAAATATGTGGAGGTTGCTTGGAGATCAAGGTACCGGTAGAGCGCCAAAACAGGTGTTGGACCGGCAGTAGACTTGAATACACTTAATGAATATTTTTGTGGTTTCGAAAATGAGATTAATTGTACATAGATTAATAGTTATAAACAAAGAAGAAACATTAATATAGATGTAAATAGGCAATTTCATTTTAATGAAGTTACTAGTGAGGATATTTTTAAGATGTTGATGGAAATCTCATCGAATGCTGTAGGAAATGATGGGTTGCATATTAAGTTTATAAAAATTGTTTTTGAGCAAATAAAGGAAGAAGTAAGTCATATTTTGAATTTTTGTCCCATTTTTGTTATCCATTTCAATGGAAAAAATCTTTGATTCTTCCATTACCTAGGTGAATGACTATAAATAGTCCGAGTGAATGTAAACATTACCGAGCTATACATATTTTATGTGTTCTAGGAAAGATTTTGGATGAACAGACAAATCAGACAAATCTTAGGTTATATTAACGATAATAATATACTGTATAGATATCAATCAGGGTATAGGAAGTTCTTTAGTACACAAACTGCTTTGATAAAGATTACAGACGATATAAGGTGCAATATTGATAACAGGAAGTTAACTGTTTTATTGTTGTTAGATTTTAGTCGAGCGCTCATGCGTTAATCATGAGTTGTTATTATCTATTTTAGAATCGTATAATTTTAGTATCAATTCTGTTAAATGGTTTAGGTGTTATTTAAGTGGTAGATTTCAAAAGATAAAAACATCTAGTAATAAAGACTGATGGGAAGCTTAATCAAGTCGGCGTTCCACAAGGATCGACCTTATCTGCTTTACTTTTTTCACTTTATGTCAATAGAATAAATGAATCTGTAATTTTTTGTAATAATATGATGTACGCTGATGATATGCAGTTATATATAAGTTGTGATGTAAATAGTCTTAATGATGCAGTAAATGCCATAAATGCTGATGTAGAATCCCTATTTCAATGGTGCAAAAATCACGCTCTACAATTAAACGCTTCTAAGTGCAAAGCAATGATTTTAGGTTCAGGGTATTATTTAAAAAGTTTAAATGCGGAAACTATGCCAGTTGTTATAATTAATGGAAACGTAGTTAAATATGAAAAAATGTTACTAAATTTAGGTTTAATAATTGATGACAGATTGTCTTGGCAAGAACAGGTGAATTATATTCATAAGAGAGTTTTTAGTTGTCTTTATCAATTTAGGAAAATGTGTTTCAGACCAAATGTTCAAACAAAAATATTATTAGTTAATACATTAATTTACCCTCTGTTTGATTATTGTATTGTCGCTTTCTGTGATTTAAATAATTACCTAGTAGAGAAATTGAAAAGAGCACAGAACCGATATATTTTTAATATACCATTATATGAACATGTTACTCCATACTACCAGCGGTTAGGATGGCTGAAAATCAAGGAAAGGATTGAATATAACGTCTTAACTGTGTTAAATAAAGTCATAATTTCAAAACAACGAGAGTATTTGTATGATAAATTTATTACTTTGTTTGATGTTCACCAGAGAGCTACTCGATTTAGTAATCAAATGTTTCAAATACCTATTCATAGGACTGTTGTGTATGGGAAATCTTTTCATGTTTTTTCAATTAGATTAATTAATACATTAGGCAAGGAAATAAAGGAATCAACAAGCGAGAAGTTATTTAAAAGAAGGCTGAAAGGAAAATTGTTAAAAAGATATGAATAAGTTGTTTAGTTTAGGTCATTTTAATTTTAAATGTAATACCAGAATTTTAATCGTATCATCATAATTTGTTATAAAATTCATGGCTTTTTAAAGAATTATTTAAAAAGTACCATTTTCTACTTGATTTGAAATGGAACCCCTACTAACACATTCAATACAAAAATGATTTGTAATTATCAATAAATTTTTTCTCAATTGGAATATAGATAGATGTTTAGACGTGCATTGTAGTATAAAAAAAAATTTATTTTATGTAGGATAATATGCTGTAATATTTGTTGTAATGTGTGCCACAACTCTTTGTAAAATTATGTTTTGTGTTGATTTTTGGGCCTGTCCTGGTGGAAGAGTGGACTTTTAGTCTAAACCAGGGCAGGTAAAATAAACAAATGTCAAATCTCTCTCTCTCTCTCTCTCTCTCTCTCTCTCTCTCTCTCTGCCTGCCTCTCTCATTGTCTATTTCTCTCTCTCTGAGTAAAAAATCGCTAGGATTTTTTAACACAAATATTTTGGTTAAACAGATTGTGTTAAAATTGACACCAAAATTGGTTGAATAGCATCTTGAGTAACCAATTTGTATTTGTGTTAAAATTGTGCAGTGTCAATTTAACACAGTAAATGTTGAATGTCAACACGAAAATATGTTGGTTTTATAATATATTAACAGTTACACGGTAATTTTGTGTTGGAAAAGTGGAACTATGGGTAATGTGTGATTTCTTCTTCTTCTTCTGATGCTGGCGCCGTTTCTTTGTTTCTCTCTACGCCTCGTTGCCTCGTGAAGTTTGAAAGGCATTTCTTTTTGTGGCATTTGCCAATGAAATGTAAGGTAAGTGAAGAGTAGTTTAAAAGTGCAGTTTGTTGTTTAAAAAGCGAAAGCTTCTAAGACTATCTCTTTACCCCTTTCAGGCGTTTGCAGGTATAGAAGCAGGCCTATGTAAGTTAGCACCATAAAATCTTAGTCCACCTGTAGTCCTTCACCCTAATATTTAACAAATTGTGTTGCAATAGGCTAGTTTCGATTTTACAATCTACGTGCGTAATATACTGTAATTAATGTAATATTATCTACATGTCAGTGGTCGCTCGGCAGCTCACCAACTTATTAAACTTGTCATTTTTTGGTTTAACAAGGCTAAGATACTTCCTAAAGCCATAGTAAGTTTTAAGTTATCTATAGGAATGCATAATGCTAGTGCAGAAATTCTAACAGGGGCTGTTTGTAAGGGCTAAAACGTCTTAAGTTACAACTGCTTAAAATTGAGTTCACTCTCTCTGATTGAATAGAAACGAATAGCCCTATATACGGAAGATTTCCCAGTTTTCAGACTGTGGAGAAGACTCCGGATGTAAGATGCATTGAGAGTGGGCTTAGGCCTAATTAGGGGGGCATTCATGACAGTCTATTACGTTCGTAGATTGTAAAATTCAAACTATCCTACTGCAACAAAAGGACTAAGTAGGCTAGGATTTAATGGTGTTAACTTACATAGGCCTGCTTCTACCTGCAAACGCCTCAAAGGAGTTGAAGGGATAAACTTAGAGGCTTTCGCTTTTTAAACAAATGTTACATATAACTGCACCTTTAAATTACTTTTATTTCACTTACTTTACATTAAATTAGCAAATTTTTCTTGTGCCACTAATATTTGACACCGAATCAGTGTGTTACTTAATTTTGCCAAATTTATTCAACTCAAAAAAGTTCAATTTAACACAATAAATGTGTTACAAAGTTGAAAAAAAGGAATATCTCAGCCAATGACACAGTTATTTGTGTTCAAATTTAAAACGGTTTTTTGGTTAACTCCCACACAAGGAGCTGAGTGTCAATTTGACACAAATTTTGTGAGGTCTTCCTGGGACAACACGTTGGTTTTAAATTTGTGTCAAATTGATACAATTATATTTTACAGTGTAGAGATTGTGTTTTCAGCAAGAAATAAAACAAAACTTACGACTTAATTGGTGTTTTTTTTATCCAAGTACAAATATGTCATATGGTAAAAAATTTTTAATATGAAAATAAAAAAGGTATACATAAACGTTCAAAGCTAGTTTAAAATTAGAAAGAAACGCACACATTCATGGAAATATTCTCGCACTCATAAACACATATACTTGGACGTATTTACTTAATCTTGATCACTAACTCTCGGAGTATTTTTTCTGGTTCTTTAAATTTCTTTGGTTGATCCACCTCTTTTATGATCTAAGACAAGTACATTGGCCTAAATTCTGAGAGGAACTAAAAGTATTCTCGGAGATAAATGCCGCATATGTATGGTTGCACCTTTTTGAGTGATTTATACTATTAAAAGGATTTATAAGATTTTTTTCTACATCATATCGACCCCTATAAATCACACATATTTCTACTCATTGTGAAACAATTAATGAAAATAAATAGTGTAAAATATCGATATACCGGTACAATTTTGCTGAGATATTTTGTTGTAAAATATCGGAATCGATAAAGATGACTATTATAACCGTAATTTTGGATATATTTTGGTGTTGCATCTGGTATGGTTAGGAAATTGATGTAAAATATTTCTCGTCAGAGTTGTAACCAAAAACTTATTTGTGCATTCAAAGGAATAAGATTTTAATAAATAAACTTTGTTTAACAAAAACCAATTACAAAATGGCGATTTCGACATGTGCTGCAATCCTCACCTCAGTTGACCGTGCAGACCATACAGGATTACTGCGACTCTAACAACTACTGACAATGAATCAAATGCAAGATGGTGAACGATGTGAAATAAGATTTTAGTACGTCAATGGAGGGAATGCTGTCGAGTTTCAAACGTTTCCTTATAAGTTTGAGTTTTCGTTTGGTTTGTTCAGTTTTATAAAGCTAGTTCCGGGTGATAGTATTCTGTGGTTTGATTGTCTGGTTTTAATTATTTGCAAAACGATATTAATTGAATGAGAAAATCGATTGTATGTCGATATTTTATATAAGCTATTTTCATTCGATTGTTTCACTGGGTGTCGGCGGAAGTGCAGCCAACTTGATTAAATTACTTCAATGTCGTAGAATCTCTGAAACATGGTGTTCTGTTTTACCTTTCGAATTGTTTGACTCTCATTACTGAGTTGTTCGTTTATTGGTTGGTATGCTATGAGTGAAATTATTCCCCCTCCAATTGCCAAACTCATAAAAACGGAAAACTGCATAAATACTATTTCGCATCTATATATTAATACGCAAGCGGTTTTCTTTTCACAGTCCAACCGCAATAACGGCAGGGCGGATTTTAACGTTTGAGGTGTCAATTTAAAGGGAATTTTATGTAGATTTGTCAACAAGTCCCTGAATTTTAAAAAAGGGCGTCACTAAAGTACAGTAAAGGGCTGAAGTTTCGGAACAGTAGCGCTATTCATGGACATTTGAGCAAGCTCTGTTTACTTTGTTTACAAAATGAATATATGACCAAGCTTTGAAATAAACCACGGATTGCAGCAATTATAATTAATTTTTCGAAAAGAGCAGTTTTATATTTACAGCTGGCTTGGCTTTGTTTTCAACATTTTTCTTTTAGCGAATTTCCCCCTATAGGGAAGTAGCTATTTTAAAAGATTTATTATGTAATTTAGGTTATGTTATGAAGTTTTTAAAGGTCTTAAACATTGCAGTTACCAGTTTTACAATGTAGTTTACGATATCTCATAGTGTTTTTTGAAGTTATATTAACCTGAGCAAATCTATTTTTGAATTAAGTACATTTATAATGCCACCGGTAAGAATAAGACGAACATTGACTGGTCTGAGGAGTCGGAAAACACACGATCGCAACCGCTGGCATCACCCTCCCGAGGTAACATTTGATGCTCCTTCCAACCTCAGACCAATGAACTAAAAATGTTTTCATTGCGTTGGGTTGCATTTCAAGAATGAAAAGACTGGTAGAGATAATGCGTCATTTACGCGTTTTTGCCACAAAGGAAAGGTTGCCTGTAAAGACAGCCGTTCCCTACAGTATCTGTTATTTTGGCGATAAATATCATTTAGGTGCAGCGGCAATCCCTAAACAAAGGAAGTCATTGCTCACGGCGCCAGTGTTTGCTCTCGGTCAGCTACATGTTGCTGTAAGCAAAGCTTGATCTTTTGCCGGTGTTAAGATTATATTTTTCAGAAAAAAGAGGACATGGGAAAATGAAGGTGTTTCCTAAAATTTCGTTTACGTTCACCGGAAACTCCTACGGTGGATCAAATTAACTTTAAAAGTTTCAGTAGTTAAGCCATAATTTTGTTAATGAATTTAGCCCTTTGAGTAAACTTTAAAAGTATATAAGTAGGCTGATTATTCTTCATTCTTTTACTGTACGACTTTTGCTAGATTTCGAGCTACGTGTTATCTAGTTACCTTCAATAGAGCACCTAGCCTCCTGCTTAATCCTATAACTTATGCCTACCATAATTAGGACTGGAGAGACAAAAATTGTAGTCTATCTGGTAAAAATTACCTGATTAGGTGCAGTAACAAATCACAGTTGGGCCCTACGCCATTTTCATAGTTTTTTAGGCTACATAGGCTACATACTGACATAAAAATATGTTGGTTCATATATTTAGTACAGTACTTTTGTCTCTTGTTATAGAGTTCCTGGCCTGACCAACTCCTGATGTACAACTACACCTACCTGATGTACAACTACACCTACCTGATGTACAACTACACCTACCTGATGTACAACTACACCTACCTGATGTACAACTACACCTACCTGATGTACAACTACACCTACCTGATGTACAACTACACCTACCTGATGTACAACTACACCTACCTGATGTACAACTACACCTACCTGATGTACAACTACACCTACCTGATGTACAACTACACCTACCTGATGTACAACTACACCTACCTGATGTACAACTACACCTACCTGATGTACAACTACACCTACCTGATGTACAACTACACCTACCTGCGGGCCTCCACAGACCACGGCTTGTCGCTCCCTGGACTTGAAGCCCAGCCTAACTCAGCCACATGCACAGTTGTTAGGCACACCAGCCTACGGTCGGTGTGCCTAACAACTGTGCTGTGTCCCTTGGCTGCACAGATATGTTTGCCAACCATCCACTGCTCCTACTATCCAGGTGCTAAAGACTCTTATAAGTAGGCCTAGCATTACGTTGCGAGTAATACCAACTCGGTGTGAATCTAGTGTTTTCCTAAATGATTTTAAATTACTATCTTGATCATTATTGGCCTTTAATTTTGAAACCAGTGAACTGAAAGAGCGTATGAATTCAATAGACAGTAGGCCTCTCAATAAATTTTTGTATTTGAATGTTTTTGCTGAGAACCGTGAAACAGTGATAGTGAAACAGCTATCGCTTACAATAAAAGTCGTTTACTGCTGTTTACATGCATACCTTGTAGGCGAAATTTGTTATGATTAAATTTTTTGTAGAATATATAACTTATTTATATCATTATAGCGTAGGTAAAAGGTTAGGGATCTAAAAATCAGGTCTACAGGTATATTTAGTCAAAATTTTAAATCGGCTAACATCAGCACTTAATTCTGCCTCATATACAATAAAAAATAGAATGCCACTTATCAAACGTTCCATCCTGTTTTACTATTTCATTTACAAACGTAATTTGTAAGGAATTTTGGTTGTTCTTGAACAATTATTCGCTATTTTATTTAACGGTAATTATATCTATCACTGGACCCCACGCAAATTCTAAGTTCTTAGAGAGTGTTTGCTATCCACGGTAAAGCAATACGATGTACGTCAAACGGTATTTTTAACATTGTGCTAAATGGAGAAAATCAGCTGATTTAACCGTTTGGCGTTTATCGTGTCGTTTTAACGTATATTGCAAAAACTCCCTTTTGTTTGAGCGATCTTCCCCTATTGGGAAGAATCCGTTACCTTAGGTCTCATAGTAAGACCTAATCCAGAGACCATCGTAACTTTTTTGAGGTCCCCAGACGCCAAAATCACCATTAGTTCTTTTTCATAAAATATATATAGTATAGAGTGTTTAATAAAAAGCCTTCAGAACTTTGTGATATGGTTAATTACATCAAAACTAAACATGCAACTACATGTCCAAACTAAGTAAATACATGTCCTAAAATGCTCTGTTATCCGTCTATCGGTATGTATGTGTTTCTAACATTAGTTTGCATAACTTTGGAACCACTCGTTTGGAACCACATATCAACTTCAATCGTGGTATATTGGTACATTTGTTGACTAATAGGACCTATTTTGATGTGGAATATCAAGTTTGTACTTTGTACCATAAAAAATGGCAGCCATTTTTATATTTTAAAAATTAGTTTTTACTATAGCCCAAGTCTTAAAAACCGTATATTTTACAAAAGACAGAAAAGTTGCACAATTAGGCCAGTCATATTAGGTAAAAATATCCCTATACCTGGAAATAATTCCCTAAAACGGGAAACTTTGCATATGTGTAGTACTAACACCCATTAACAACATATCAAAAATCAACATTCGTGCATGCTGTGCTGCGGCCGCCATCTTGGAAAATGGCGGCCAATTTTCACTTTTTTGCTCATATCTCACTAACCGTTGGAAATACAGAAAAACTGTAAATACAAAAGTTGAAGAGCATAAAAAATACATCTTTTTCCTATTTACACTTTTGTTGTATCTCTAACGGTTATCGAGAAAAACCTAAATTAATAATAAAAAACTTGCACTTTTTGCAGTTCACGTCGGAAATTCAATTTAACACGATCATGAATCTACAAGGTTTGGCATTTGAGCATACTTATAGTTAAAATAAAATAAATCTTTAGGTTACCATTTATATTTGAACATTATTTACAAACAAAAAAGTGAAACAGTTGTTAATATTACATTTTGATCATTCATTTTGTTCGACCATCCTGGATTCATCCATGTCCACTTCAGGCGAGTTCTCGCATGACAACCCCTCACATTTACCGCACATTGCTGAACACAGCAGACCTGCTCGTTTGCACTCGCAAAAGTCAGAACACGTCTTACAGTTGCAAGAAATTACGTGCTTAATTCTCTCGGGTGCTGGTGGAAGAGTGGTTGGAATTGGTTGTAGTGAATTGTCAACCAAACTCCAGCCCCACTGACACGAATCTAAATCATGTCCAAGCCATTTTTGGACTTGGTGATAAACACGGAAGCTGTTTTGGGAAGCTGCAGCTGATGTTGGGGGTAGCGTCTTGCAACTCCTTACTTTCTGCAGCTTCATTACAAGTCACTTCATGGGAGAGCACTTTCGAACGAAGCGTTTTAATTTCCTCACATACACCAGTATCATCAGGGTCAATAATGAGCTGAATTAAAACAACAGCTGTCAGAATATGTGCTCGCACAGCACGTGAAAAGGAGTGCCCTGTAATCATATGGGGAATTGAGTTTTTAGCATACACTGTCTCCCACAGTTCCTCACCGCTCCCTTTCATGATATACCCAATGGACCCAAGGAATGAGAACAATAAATGGAATCCACCAAGCCTCACAATCACAGAGCTTAATATATCATTATTATCGGCGGACAAAACTATTTCAGAGCACTTCATGTATAGTGGTTGATCAAGGGTTACTACACAAGATCGGCCTTGCTCTCTACTTTGCTCAGCTGCAAAATTCAATGCAAGTTTTTCAATGTTTTTTCAATGCAAAGTTCAATGCAAAAAGTGCAAGTTTTTTATTATTAATTTAGGTTTTTCTCGATAACCGTTAGAGATACAACAAAAGTGTAAATAGGAAAAAGATGTATTTTTTTATGCTCTTCAACTTTTGTATTTACAGTTTTTCTGTATTTCCAACGGGTAGTGAGATATGAGCAAAAAAGTGAAAATTGGCCGCCATTTTCCAAGATGGCGGCCGCAGCACAGCATGCACGAATGTTGATTTTTGATATGTTGTTAATGGGTGTTAGTACTACACATATGCAAAGTTTCCCCTTTTAGGGAATTATTTCTAGGTAAAATCCTAATATGACTGGACTAAATTTGAGTTCCTGAAAAAAATTACAAAGACTATTAAGATTGAGCTACAATTAACGGATTTATTGCAATTTTTCTAACAGAAAATGTGAAAATTTGCTATAACTGCCATAAACAAACATTTATTACATTAGATAAATTGCAATAACTCCGTTATTTATGGAACGATCTTATTAATTTTTAAATGGTATTTTAGTAAATGAAATTTCGCAATTTTTTATTCGTACCTTTTTTGTAAAATCTACGGTTTTCAGGATATTAAGTATTAAAATATAAAAATGGCTGCTATTAGAAAAATGTTTTAAAGTAGCAGCTTGATACTCCGCACCAAAATATGTCCAATTAGACAACACTCCAAGTTTGAAGTTGATATCTCAAAAAGGCTAGTTCTAAAGTTATGCAAAATCATGTTAAAAACACATACATACCGACAGGCGGATAACCGAGCATTTTAGGGCTCATGTTTACAGGAACTTTTTTCATTACTTTCATATAAGTAACCATATCCTGCAGTCCTTAAGGGTTTTTAGTAAACACCCTATATATACTATACAGGGTGTCCGGAAATTATGGTAAAATATTTTAGCATATGATAGTAGAGGTAAAAATAAGAAAAAAATTCATAAACATAGGTCGTAGAGTGCTTTCTTTTCCGTCTATGCGTCTGTTGTGATTTTCACATATTTAATCTTAATCACTTAATCACTTTTTAAGACAGGTACCTCATGGAGGACGTTACCCTGAATATGACTGAAGGATGAGTGTGATGATCGTGATGATAGTGGCGCGATCTTGTAGCCTTGTTACTGACTAAGGTTGGCATGTTCCTTAGGCAGGATTGTTAATTAATAGCCCAACAACCAATGGCAGCTGGCTCCAGAAACAACCCTTCAAAAAGCTACTAACTTTTCTCGGGATCGATCCGGCTACCTTCAAGTTTGTAGGCGGGCACTATAACCACTGCACCAACCAGCCCTTATCTTCTCATATCTCACGAACCTCTTAACGTATAATCTTCAAAGTTGGTAGATGGATAACCACTTTTATGAACTATTTTTGTGAGTAGTATCAAATATCTACTTTGTACTATTTCAAAATGGCGACTTTTTTATTCTCAAAGCTAAACATCTTAAAAACTGCAAATTTTCAAAAAACAAAATTACAGGAGACAAAAAAGATGTGAAATTTAATACATTCGCGTTGATAAGAATATGATGAACGGACTACTAATAACGGAGAAATTTTAACTTTTCTGAATAAAATCATGGTTCTTTAGAGCATACTTTCTGAAATTTGCCTATTTTTATTCGGAAAATTTTTAAATAAATTGTTTTTAGTGAACATTAAAATTGTTTTGGAACAAGTTTAAACTCATATTAACGCTGAGCAGATGCTAAGTTTACTGGTATCAATAAAATTTTGAAACAGGTTGTTTTCAGTTTTGATAATAATACATTGATATTTTTTCTAACTTATATTAAAATTGTTTTAAACAAATTTTAACTTTAATTAATAACAAACAGAGGCCAAGTTTACTTATATTAAAATTATTTTAATGCTGTATTGATCTTGTTTTAAACTCGTATCGGACTCGTATTAAAACAGTTTTGTTTTAATACTATATTGATCTTGTTTCAATAAAAACTTTTTAACTTATATCAATAGGGCAATGATGCCAAGTTTACTGGTGTCAGCACAATTTTGAAACAAGCTTAATATTGTTTCAAAATAATTTTAATATTTGTTTCAACAATTTTCATGCTACTTGGGAGGTTGTTGGATGGATGGATAGATTAAATAGAATAAAATTCAAGTTGATTTCCATAAATGCATTACAAATAACTAAATATGTGCATTTGAATACATGAAAACTAAAATACTCGTATACCACAAATCGCCTTTGTGAGAGAGTGCTCTTAATTTAGAACAATTATGACCCATATACTTTATTGAAAATGCTCAACAAATTAAAAAAACCCAAAAAGAATACAAGATAAAATATTTAATCAACAAACAAAATAACATTTTAAAATAATTAGTATTTAAATGTTGACAGGAAAAAAATTATTTCAATAGTACAGTAGTTAATTGGTCAAGTGCTGAGATAGTTAGTAGTTTAATGTAATACTCAAAACAAACAGGAAGCTCGGCTCGTTTGGGACCGATCCCCAACAGCCAGTCATAAACAACCCCCTTGAAAATCCTAACCGAAACTTGCAGGCCTCATATTTACAAGTAAATTAAATCAGATATAAATATTACAGCTAAATAGGCCACCTAAATTTGTTGAATAAATCATAAAATCCATAGAAAACTATCCAATACATTTTGCAAAAGATTATGAATATTACATAATGACCATGATGACCATACTTCAAACTGAAAATTCTAAATAGATGTACAATTTAAATTCCCTCTGAAAAAAGTAATTCATTTATTTGCAGTCAAATGGGGTCGACAGTCTTAATTTAACTTAATGTAAAGATTAGTACTTGCTTCAGTAATATAAAAAATAACCCTGAGTGTATAACTTTATTTTAACAAATTAAACGTTGGTAATCTGCTATATTGGTTATAGACCCCAGAAATGTTTTAAACTTTTACAGTATTTTGAAGGATTTAGCTCAGCTATTCTTGCTATTACAGATGCTTGATTCTAGATTATATACAGGTTATAAGAACATATTATCTCGATGGATGGATAGCAAGATGGATAGATTACAGAAGATATATGTATTGATAAATAGAAATCAATAGATAGATAAATTAATACAACTCAACACACATCACACCCCACGCCTTAACCCTATTAAGATTAGATTGCTATGATATCATAGAGCATTATCATGAAAGCTCTATGATGTCCAAAAAATCATTCTTAAACAGCGGTGATTTTTTAGATATCATAGATCTTTCATTATAGTATTAATGGGAACATTAGGAGTAGTTGTCGCCGTTTCTTTTGGGTCGCTGTAAATCTGTCGCCCAGAGATCGTAAGCAAGGCGTGGCCACCAGCAGTATCTCCTGATAAAAAATTCCATTTTAGAATAATAACAATGAGGTCATCATAATTTACAGGGCTTAGAAAATAAGAGTTCGGGAGGACAGTAATACGAGGAAAGGCATAATACAATCGTTGCGTACACTACTTTATCTATGACCAACAATATACGACAAAATCTTCCCCAAAGTTAAACAAAGCTCATGACTTTTACTAATTATGTGTCAGGTCAACTTAAATTTGAAGTTAGCCACATAAGCAGGCATAACCATGAATCGTTGTAAAACAATCAGCTGGATAGGATAAGTCAACTCATATCGAAAAACTGAAACATGAATCGTAATGCAAAAATCAGCTGAAATGCGAATAGCGTTATTTCTATTATGACACTACTTTCGTCAAATGCTGAGTTGTCATTGGACTGGAATCTTTATCATAAAGTGACTCCTGTATCATAAAATTGACTTTATGTAGCTGGTTTGTATTTGGTTAGATAATGTATATCTTAATGATGCAACGTTTGGTACTTTGGTGCTTATTGCAATTGTCGTAGATAAATTATTTTGTCTACGACCATTGCAAAAACCACCAATAACGACGTTACAAGTAATGTTGTAATAAGGTCAGTTATTAAACCAAATACAAACCCGTTGCATAAAGTCAACTTTTTGCAGCAGGTTTCACTTTATGATACAGGTTCTAGACCAATGGGAGCGCGGCATTTGACGAAAGTACAGTAGTGTCATAATGATAATTATTCGCACTTCAGCTGATTGTTCCATTATGATATAGGTTTTAGTATACTTTTGTATCTAACTTCAAATAAACTAATTGTTGTGCTAAGAGTCTGTTTTAGTTTGTTGATAACCTCAAATGTGTTTTATTGATATTCCAACATTATTATTAAATTTTTAATCTTAAAAGAACGTTCCAACCTTAGTCAGTAACAAGGCTACAAGATCGCGCCACTATCATCACGATCATCACACTCATTCTTCACTCATATTCAGGGTAACGTCCTTCATGAGGTACCTGTCTTATTAAGAATGATAAGGAATGAAATGATATTTTTTGGACACCCCGTATGTCGTTGGTCGCAGATAATATAGTGTATACAACGACTGCAATATGCCTTAAAGCCACTGGTGAGATATTTAGAACCTTCGCACTCTCTCACGGCTCTAAGGCATTCATATTGCCATCGTTGCATAAACTACTCTTTTTCAGTAAGTATAAAAGTTCGATGATATTATGAAGTTCAAACTGTCTCCTCCATGTTTAATCTACTCTTCTGTTACTATTTATCAGATGGTTGATATTTTTGACATGAACTAATGATTACATAACAATATGCAAATTTTTACACTTAAGGTTGGTAAAAGCCTGTTATTAAGAAATAGTTTTCTGTAAAACATGCTTAAGGACCTAAAAACGTGAATAATTTTAATAAAATACGAGGAAGTGTACTGGTTTTTTTTTAGTGTTACAACATACCACGTCTAATTCATAAACCTCTGGGTCAAAGATTGTTGATGATATATTTGTTCATGAACCTTTCAATTGTTTAGCTGTTGAAATTTACTTCCTGCCATAACATTAATATAAAATAAACAAAATAGAAAAAATATGTATCAAATATGCCCATTCCCTTGTGCAATTGTAATGGGCACAGTGAAGCCTAGATAACAGGTCAGTATAACCTCTGTCCAAAGTGGCAAGATTTGTTTGAAAGTTTTTCATCTTAAAATGTCTCATAGGAAGCTTATTGTATCTGCTTCAACAATTTATTGCAATTGTAATCGTAACTGGTTTTACCAAGCGACGATAGCAATGTCGTTAGAACCTATTGAATGCCATGCTGTTAAAAACGATCAGCTGACGTTCGGCCCTTTGACAAAATGAGCTGTTTTTGGCCTTCATATTAAGTAAGTAAAATGGGCGGTTTGGTAATTATGTGGCGAAAAATTATTTCCATCACTCTGTATTCGAAAATTGCCCGTTACAGCACAGCTGAGACCTACGAAAACTCTCGATTTCTTAACATAAAAAGAAATAATGATCAGCTGTGCTCTTTCGTTACCCAAACATTGCTTTTCCGTAACCAAATAAACTATTTCCGCACCAAAACAAAATATTACGGTACCGAAACAAATGGTTTTCCTATTTTGACAGTTCAACCAGCTGACTACAAATGTGAACCAGTGTCGATTTTAAAGGAAACACTTGAGTTTCTAACTTGAAGCGACACTCTCCACTCACGATTGTCAACATGTTCATCAAGAGTTAAATCTTCTTTATTAACATTACCGACAAATAAATTATACCGATGACTTTGTTCATCCTTGTCTACATCAGGTTCTCGCACGGAATCAGGTTGTATGGAATTAACTTTATTCTTCGCTTTACACATCTTAGAGAAATGATTAGGTTTACTACAATTGTAACACGTTACTCCTTTTGCCGGACATTTTTTAAAGTCATGTTTTTTACCACAACGAGAACAAGGTCCCTTGAAGTCAGACATAGGCCTATCTGATTTTACTTGAGAAGACCGTGACTTAGTACTATTGGATTGAGAGTAGTTTTGCGGTTTATACTTAGGCCTACTGGAGCTATTGTGCTTCTTAAATAGATTAACACCTGCATCTCTGCCACCTTCTAAAACATTAAGTTGTTGAAATGACAACTCCGCTGCTTTGCATATTTCTAAAGCTTTATCCAATGTTAAGTCCGGTTCTCTTAACAGTCTTTCTCTCATGTGAGATTGAGAAATCCCACACACTATTCTGTCTTTGATAAGTCCATCAGCCAATTCTTTAAATTCACAGTGCTTACTTTTATTTTTAAGATCAGTAACAAATTGATCGATCGTTTCACTAGGCTGCTGAACTCTAGTGAAAAACTGATGTCTGTGGAAGGTGACATTCTTTTTAGGCAAAAAATGTTCATCAAACATCTTAAGGAAGACATCATACTTTTTCTGATCATCTTCATCATCAAACTTAAATGTGTTGAAAATCTCAATGCCATTGTCACCTAGGCAAGTTAAAAGGATTGATACTAGCCTACCTGAGTCTGTTGATTTGTTCAAATTGATTGCCGTAACATACAGGTCAAATCGTTGTTTCCACTTAGTCCAGTTCTCAGATATATTTCCTGTTAATGATAATTCACCAGGTGGATTTAAAGATAAAGACATTGTACAGCTTCTATTCTTCTTTTTGTTTCGCATAAAGGAACAAAGAAACACGTTGTAGCTGTCCACGACGTTTCAACAATTTACACATATTTAATACTTGAGAACTTATGGATCTTCATGACTCACATATAAAACCAATATTTAACACTTCTTCTGACACCAAATTAAGATTATACTTAATGGTAGGCTACGTTAAAATATAAATTATAAGGGACTGATAATTAAAGACGCCATCGCTTCAGGAAGCTGTGAAGAAGTGCTTTTATTAATTCACACAGAGAGAATGCCAACAGTACAACATAGACATAGAGTATTAAATCATAATGTTATACATGAATGTATTACTATAACAGAAATCAAGGAAAATCGTCTATAATGGTATATTTAGAGTTAGTTATTGGTATTTTGGGTCAGATTTTGGTAGTTTAGGTAAGGATGAGATTTTATGTAGAGTTAGAACATATTGGGGTGATAAGTGGTGGATAAGGTAAAGTTTTGATAGGTTAAGTTAGGTGATGTTTGGTTAGGTTAGGTTATGTTTTGTTAGGTTAGGTTATTTTAGGTTAAGTAGAGCAATTCAGGTTTGATATTAGTTTGGTAATGTTTGCTTGTGTTCTGATATTCATGTTACAATCCCATGAACTTTATCGTTAGCTGAATCAATGGCTATAAACTAAACCTAACATAATCTAAACGTAACATACCATAACCTAACCTAACTTAACTAAACCTGACCTTAATCAACCTAAACTAACATAAAAATTATTAATCCAACCTATTTTAATGAATTCTACTTAAATATAACCCAAAATAGACAAACCATAAGCAGTTTTACAATTCTCCGATGTTTTTTTGCTTTATCTCCGTTACTGTACGTTAGATCCTAAATATTCTTACATATTCTTATTCAGCTTGCAATTACGCTTAATTATAGTACCCACATGATATATTTTGGACAAAGTTTTATTTTACTTTTCCTAGAGTTTTCCGACGCTTTTCCGGCCGTAACTCCGTTAATATTGGTCGGATCTTAAAAATCCTTGCATATTCGTGATCCGATTGCTCTCCCGGTTAATTTGAGTACCCACATGACCAATTTTGGAAAACAAATATTTTTCCGTTTTCCGATTTTCCGGGCTTTTCCGGCCATGACCGACAAAAAAATATTAGTTCCGGAATCAGCACGTTATTTCGAACATTTCGAAAAAAGATTCAATTTTGACACCAGTAGGCCTACTGGAAATGTATATTTACCGTTAATAAACATTACAGTTTGCACAGAGAAGGAACAAGTTTGTTCCTTCTCTGTGCAGTTTGTCAGTTTATATGTAAGTCTTCATCGCTCATATAAAACCTCACGATCTGCGCCTTTTTGAAATTATGATAAACCTAACCTCATTAGGGGGCTGTTTGTAAGGTATTACAGTATCTCCTTCTCACTAACAAATACCTGCATTGCAAATCAAAGTAAAAATACAATTTACAGTAAAACATTACAAAGTGTAACCATCACAAATTAAGAGGCAAGGGTGTTTCCTTGTGAAATTTAATTTTAAATTAATTTATCCTCATTATAATTATTTTTAATTTTTTTATGTACAAGTTTATTGAATAGTAAAAAATTGCAAGTCTTAAGTTGGCAGCTGCATGTCATCCTTAAACAAAATGTTTTACTGTTAAGAGAAGGTTAAATCTTAAAACAGTGCAAAGTTACACTTTTTGAAATGTTACTTTTACACTATATAAGATTAATTTAAGTGTGAAATTTAACTTTTAATGGTGTTAGGTGACACCTTCAAAGGCATAAGGTTTAGCTCCTAAAAGAGCATTCTCACACTGCAATCCTGGTTAAGTTACACAACAGAAAGTGTAACTCTTCCTTTTTTATCAGTGTAAAGTCAATCTTAAAGGTGTAACTTTACAACTTTAAGAGTAAACTTTCCACCAATTAGAGATGAACCTTTCTCTACATAAAGTAAAACATTACCTACTTTGGGGTGGCATCCCAGCTGCCACCTTTTTAAGCGTAAACTTACTCATTAGTTTTTACAGTGTATCTTGTCCTCAAGTTCAGAATTCACAAACTTTAAACTCTGGAAAACGCAGAGTCACATTTTTTCCGGATAGCCATGGGCGACATCTATCAGGCATTATTCGAAGTAAATGCCCAAACACTTGTGATGATGTTATTGGCGTTGTCAAACCTAACGCTAAGTTAAGCCAAGTTGTCGATAACCTTGAGTTTGTATTCAAAGGTATGAGCAAAAATCATACAGTTGTATTACTTGCTGGAACTAATGTTATTGATCCTGGTCATCAGAATGTACAAGGCATTTTGGCCAAGATAAATTTAGTTGAAATTTTTATTGAGAGCGTTTCCCCTACTATTTTTGCGTGTCTGAAACTTTTCTTCGGGAAGTTGAATTAAATTCTTTCTGTTTACTTGATTACACTGTAGCATCTGGTTATTGCAGATCAAATATGGATAAGAGAGGAGTTTTTACAACGGTTTTTGTTACCGGAAGGTGGATGTTGAGAGGTCCTGTATCGAGGGTTTCTGGGAATTCGCAGCAATCACATTTGACGTAGAAAACATTTTGTACTTCCTCCTAGCTGTATATAGACCCCCTCATAAAACAAATGAAGACGTTGTTGAGTTTTTAGATCGTCTTTGCTTCTGCCTAGAGCGATTTTCTAAACCTAACGTGAGAACCGTTGCTGCAGGTGACTTTAATATTGATTTATCTATCTCTGACTCCTCCTCCATGAAATTTTCTGGAGCTATGTTGTCTTTTAGATTGTATGACATAGTTTATTCGTATACAAGGGAACTTAATGCTAGTAAATCCCTCATTGATTATGTATTTTGTAATGTAAGTCCTCAAACATTTAACAAATAAGTTGTAATGGCTGGTATATCAGATTAACATGCTCAATTATCCGATGTCAAGCTGGTCTCTGTTTTGGTCAATGATGTTTCCAAGTTCAACCATACAAGGTCTTTTAATGATGATAACATCCGTATATTCAAAAAAATTTTGGAAAAGGAATGTTGGAATCTGTTAAAATTGGTGATTCGATTGCGTCACATTGATCAAAAACTGGCAATTTGCCACATCTTCTCGGTCTTAAACGGAGATTTAATCACAACACCCTTGACCACCACTCATGGGACCGAGAAATAGCAACAGCTACAAGGTTTGATCCGGTGCTTTCTAAGGTAATGGACTATCTTTGAAACACATGATAAATTTTGGTGAGGGGATGTTCAATTTTTTGTTTTTGGGCTAAACTCACTCAAGTTGATTGGAGAGCGGGCTTCTGGTCTTGTAAATTTTTATCACACTCAGTTCACACTATCACACGTACACTAAACATAAACTAACACATACATTGAGCGGACACTTCGCTCTAAATCCGACGTTTCGCTTCACCAGAATTTGTTAATAAACGTGCGGCGTTTTCAAGGTTATCCCTAGCAGAACGGTCGCGGATACGGTCCTAGGGCCTAACGAACACTGACGACACCGAACACTGACGGAGGGGGAGGGGGTGCTCTGTTATCACTGCCATCAGATAACACGATGTTTATTTCATTTCCATTCTTATTGAGCCCCGTATCTCCTTCTCTACCATCCTGATGTAAGCATTACTAACCTCCATCGATGGCCGTGAAAGTGGTTCATTTTCAGAGGCTATAAAAAGCGCTTCAACGAAATTTTTCTTTCTCCAAGCTGTCTCGTTGTATAAAATACAACTATCATTCCACTTGATGTCGTGTTCCGATATTATATGTAAGCAACATGGATATAAAACGTAAATATCATTAAGAAAAGGTACATGGCTCGAACATTCCAAAATGTCAAATGTCATGGGAAGATAAATTACAAGCGCATGGAGCCATAAGTACACTCGATTGCAGGTAGCATGAATACTTTTAGTAAAGTACGACGTTGTCAGCGACTAACAGTGAATCAAATGCAAGGTGGCAATTAATGTGAAATTTGTTTAAAGTCCGTCATGTTAGTTAAAAGTATAGTTGGGTTATAATAATGTTGATAACGTTAGAATATACCTCAATAAGTTTTACTCACATTGTGTGACTGTTAGGTTTCATCACGTTATAATTATAGTTGGGTTATGAACTACTGATTAGTGATGTCTCTATTACGACATCGAAACGTTATCGAGATTACAGTTCGCGCATTATATCTCCGGCTATGGTTACTTCGCAACCAACCGTATTATATGATATTTTCAAAATACAATATTGGTAAACACAACGTTTGACAAAAAGTAGGGCTCTTGAATAATGTTTTTGGAAAGTACCCCCTCTCCCCCCGCGCCTCACAGTCAGCTGACTCTGCCATAGCCGGAGATATAATTCGCGAACGTAATCGTGATTGTAAATATCGAAAAACATCGATTTTCAACGATGAAGACGGATTCTCAAGTTTCACCCGTAAATGTCTCAGAAAATATAAAGCAATATAATTTAATTTTTAAATTTAATCGATTAAAAAATCGTTACCGGAAAATTCAAGCTCTACTCCTCTGATAGTAAAGCCACCTAACAAAATGAACCTCCTGATTATAAGAAAACAAAACTGTTCAGAAAAACGATGCGATTATAAACACCAGTAATACGATTACACATAATACCATTCGAGTAGTGGCGATGTGGCGTTTCTGGCCCAATCAAACTTTGACAGGCAGTCAATTTTTTGACAGCTACTTCCGGTCACGTGACCGGAAGTGACGTCATCAGCTGTGACGTAGCTGTGACGTGTATGGGTGGGTATTTAAAGTTTAAATGCCCTGCTGTGCTGGGTATTTAAATTTTAAATGGCCGGAAGTGTGTCAAGGTCTTTTGGGGATGTTTTTAAAAAAGATCTTGCATTTTCGGAAGATCCGAAAATGCAAGATATTTTCTTTTTTTTATTTATTTGTTTTTTTACAAAAGTATTATTTTACAAGTTAGTAAAGTTTGCTCCCAAATTTGAAAAGTAAGTTGTTGTCGGTGCTGAAAGTTCTTGTTTATTTTCATTCTTCTTGTTGTTGTAAGTTGGCAAAAACACATTTTTTTCGTTTTGATTGTTTGTTGCATAAAGTTCTAAAGATAAACCAAACCCAGTGGTTATAAGTTGTTTTAGTTCTTCACTAAAAATTTCCAAATCCTTGTAGGTTGTAAGATTGATAGTGTTGTAGTGAATCCCGCGAATGTTGAGAGACATGACTAGAGTTGTTTACTCGACGAGAGGTGTAGCAGGAATGACTATTGCAAAGCCGGTGCTGCAGGTACCTCCGATGGTAGTGGGGGTAGTGGTGGGGGTAATGGCAGGTGTTTGTTTAATCACTTTGAATTTAATCGTTGCCACAATAGACCGAGTCGATGTTGTAATTCTTCTAGTTTATCCAACCGGTTCTTTTGATATGTTTTGCAACTACATTTACAATAGCAGAAAGAATTACATTTTGTACAAGCTTGTCCGTCAACTTGATCTTCAGGTATTCTAAAACATTTTTCTTTGCAACAATAAGTTATAAGTGTTAGATTATTTCTTTTGGATGACATGTTGGTTGTAGCTTGTCTTAAACAGAACTGAGCCTCTCAACGTTAAAGTTTCGTATTTATGTAAAGTATTCGAATAAAACTATCGAATAAAATAATCGAATAATACTATCGAATAAAATAATCGAATAATACTATCGATTAAAAGTTCAAGGTCATCCGTTTGAGGTTTTAAAAAAAATACAACATATCAGTATATAAAAACATATACTGATATGTTGTTGTTTTTTATCTTTTTATTTAAAACATTTTTTTTTTACAATGTTATTTTTGTGCGATGTGCAGAGTTAGTTCCGTAGAGTTGTTTCCGCTCATTCCGTGTGACACCAAATATAATGATCCTGGTTGAATTTCCCGCAGATCTTCATTTTGCAGCAACTGGACGAATCGTTTTGGAAGATATACTTGAAACTTTGGTTCATCACCCGGTGTATATGGTGCATCGGATAAAGATGCGACGACTGCGTCTCCATGCGTTGTATCAATTTTCTTCATTTCATGAACAATATAATGTTTCTGTTCTTTTAATTCTGAACATTTCTTGATAATTAGAGTATTTGATTTTGAATGCAAGTTGAATTGTTCAACTAAACATTGGAGAAACTGTTGTGATGCCATCCTTCACAGGAGATGTTGTCTGTTCGGAGTATGGAGTTAGACTGATACTCGGGGTGTGTTGCCTCTTCGTTTATATAACCTTCGGAACCCCCACTACATTCTTTCGTTTGTTGTTGTAAGTAAGCAGCCAAGTGATACGCGTTTTGTAATGCGCATTGAGATTGGTTGTGTTTCGGATTTATTGTAGAAACACAAATATTTCTAGCATCAAAGTGAAATATTTTGTCCACTTTTATGTTTAAAACTTCTTTGTTTGTGTACTGTCGTATCCAATTCTTTTTTTCCAATCCTCTGGTATATATGTGTGTAAATTGTTTGCAAAAATGAAACATAATTTTGTGTACATTGTTGTACGGTAGGAAACCTTCATACCAATGGATATGATGAAAATTATTTGTTAGCCATCTGTTTGTTATTTTAGCTTTTGACTTTAGTTCATGAACAGAACACGGTGCTTCAAATAAAAACGGGTATGCTACTTGTGTAAGCAAATCCAAAATTACCAATTCTTTTATGATAAATCTATCATCGTTTCCGCGAAATGCTTGAAATTCAATTACACAAGGTTTTGCTGCCATTTCTTCATCCTGTCTGCTCATCATGGTGTCTGCTGATCAACTGTTTTCCACACCACGGTAGGTTAGATATATAAACCAGGCCGTACAGTTGTAGGCGCGTTGGTGTATGTTTAACGTGGGCACCATCCCCAGTAGGCCTACCCCACGGTTTATTCTTTTGTTAAATTACATTGTAGTTTTAACCTAGCAAAGTTTCTTCTTCTGTATTATTGTTGTTGGTGGTTTCTTCTTCTGTACTGTTGTTGTTGTTGTTGGTTTCTTCTTCTGTAGCCTCCGTTGCAACTTCGGTAAAAGGTTCAAAGTTTCTTAACTGCCTCCACATTTCCACTTCGTGAGGTATTCTATTAAAGATGGATGTATCTATTGGTCCGTATTGTAAAGTGCTTTCTGGTTGTTTTTCGCATGCATCTACCAGATATTCCTTAATAACAGAGCTTGAAAATACTAGTTGTTTCATATACCTGGTAATAGGTGATGTTGCATAGTTTAAAATGTAAAATTCTTCACGTGTTAGAAGAATTTTATTTTCAAATTGTGTCGAGTCTCTAATTCTTACTTGTTGTTGACCACGATGTTTAATAATATCAATTTCATTGTCACAATCCAAAAGTCGAATGTTAGTTTTTCTTCCAAAGAAACTGTTGGCTAAATAACATTCAATAAGATGTAGATGTTTTAAAAAGGAATCCCAAGCATTTTCTGAAAATAAAACCATCTTTGTTCCATGGCTTAGTATTACTGCGGGAGAGTAGTCTAATGATTTTACCAATCCTATCGACACACTTTTACTCATGCAAGATGAAATAGGATAAAAGATGCGAAGGAAAACTTCAGTTAAAATGTTTGGTGGAATATTTTCTTCAAGTTTTCTTTTCTTTCTTACGTTTGTTTTATTATTTTCCAACTTTTTATTTTGTTTTCCAAACTTTAAAAAGTCATCAATTTCCTTTACAATATTTTCTTCAAAATGTTTATCATCATTTTCCAATAAAGGTGCTGTTTCGGAAACGTCTTGTACAACTGATAAAGAACTCATTTTGTTTATAATGCTGTAGACGATGTTACCCATACAACTGTAGACAGTAAACTAAACAATTTTCGTTCCCGCTCCTGCTTTTATAACCGAGTGGTGGGGGTATTTTTTTTTTCCTTTTCATTTTACAAAACTGCTTTTACAATTCCTGTTAAAGGTGTATATGTAACAATTTTATCATGTAAAATTAAACAATAAGCAGATGTATCTTTGGGTACATTTTGTTCAAATTCCATTTCTATTTTTATATCTACACTGGAAGATTTTACAGATTCGTTTTGTTTTGAACAATCAACTACAACAATCGGATAGTTAGATTTAAATTGGTTTGGCGTTAATAAAGGTGTGTTTGTTTTTCCATAATATGAATTTTGGAATCTTGCGTACATATCGTACAAAACGCTAAACCTGTCTTTTGTAAAGTTTATGTTGAAGTTGTCGTATGGAAAGAATTGAGAGTTTAGAAACACCTTAAAATTTGTAAGTTTGCAATGATCAAATTCACCAGCATGTTTAGTTATTTCGTTTCTTCTTTTTGTTTGTAATCCAAATATTACATATCTTGCCTTTTCCAAATGAGTAGAAGTTTTTACAGTCCATGTATGACGTTGTGTTTCCGGTAAAACCGGATATTCATGAAACTCCCAACTTCTAAATGGTATTACGATATCACGATCTGATTTTAAAGTTCTTAATAATGAAATTCTATTCTGATCGTTTAACCGTACATGCGGTACTCTCCAAACAATTTTGTCTAATTGCATTTTCCATTTTAAAGTAGCTTCCGTTGTTCCATCAGTTGCTTGAATAATATCTTTGTCGTTTGATGATCTTAACAAAACTAATTCTTGTTTTACGTTTATTATTATTTTTCGGTAATCTTCGGCAAAGCCTAAAAGTAATCTTAAAGGAATGTAAAAGTCAAAATTGCCTGAAGTGTTTGGAGTGATTGTACTGGAATCGGGTGCTACCCATCCTGCGGCGGCTAGCATATTTTTTTCACTCGGTGTTAAAGATGCTAATCCTTTTAATGTACTTGTAATTCCCACCTTTTTTGTTGAATCTACTGTAACTCCGGAAATTTCATATCTTATTTCATCAAACAAATATGCCATGGGGTTATTTATGAACGGAACAGTACTTGCAGTGCTTCCATCTCTTTTTGTTACTCTTCCTTCGATATACAAATAACTTTCACATGGAAGTGTATAAATATCCTGTTGTTGTATGGGAATTCTAATTTCATCATTATTATTTAATTTTGATGAAGCGTAAGGGTTGTGCGTATGATATTCCTTTTCCCATAAGGTTTCGTCGAATGTCGGACCCTGCGCTATATCCAATATTTCCATTATTAATAAGTTTTAATCCAATTTCTTCTAGAAAACGAATGTTATCACTTGTTAATCCTTCTATAGCTAAAGTGCTACTGACTTGTTTACCAGTCAGCTCTTTCTTTTTAAATGATAACCCCATTGTTATACGGTTGATTTTATATGTATTCGTATAGTTATAGGTTCGTCTCTAAAATCAATATGATTTCCGTCTTGATCTAGTATGTTCACCACAATGTCTGAAATAAAACTGGTGTTTAACGGTAGGTACACCAAGTTTTGTGGCTTTTCCACAATTTTAAAACCCGGAGCGACCGTTGGATAGAATGTGTGCAATATATGAGTATTTTCACCATCTCTATAAGAACCATGTATAATATTACATGTAATATCTATACTGTTAACTTTCATTATTGTTACAGTTCTAGCACCTGAATGGTTAATATTAGGTTCTAAAATTTTTGTTGTTTTAGGAAATCCTAATAAACTACCAATTGAATGTTCTTTGCTAAAATCTATATAATATTTAGATTTAATTTCAGCTTTCATAGTATTGTTATTTCCTTTTATTGTTATATTATCTTTTCCCATATGATTTTGTATCGCTTCATTTATATCATCAATTTCATATGCTCCAGTGGGTAAACTAAATACTTGTATATCTGAATATTTGTTTGTATTTTTATCTTTTGTTTTGTAATAATGTATTTTGTCATTAACATTTTCAGTAACGTTGGGAATAGAATTATAAGTTGTTATATCTAATAATGCGGCTTCCCATAATTTATCTTTTTCCAAACGTAACGCAGGGAAAAGAACACTTCGCAAAGTAGATGAAGTTCCAGTTAATGATACTGTATAGGAAGACATCTTAAAGTTGACTAACGCTTTTTGTTAAAAAATCTAAACATAAATGTCCACAGATTACCGTATCATCAGGTTGCTCTCTTTTATAATTGTATAGTACATTTTTAGCTGTTTTAAAGTAATATTGTAGTTCTTTTGGTGGTGGGAGATTACCAAAACTATCAAAGTAGTAAATAGTTGATCCTAGTTTCTTATAACATACCCAATGAGTGCCTGATCCTTTACTATTATCTAAATTTACTATTCCGGTTTCATTTTTCCATATTTTAACAGGTAATGCATCTTTCATAAACACTCCTCTAAAAAATGGAATTTTTAAACAAGAAACATAAGTAATTAATTCTTTATCTGTTAATTCTTTATTTGGAATTAGTAATTGTTTTTTTCTGTTTAATACACACGATACGGTCTTAGGTATAATCCTCCTCCTTTTTTTATCATTGACCATATTGTTTGTTTCTTTTTATTTTTACCTGCGGTGGATCGTCGTTTTCTTCTTATATTTCCTCCACGTTTCTTTGCAGGTTTTCTTCTCCTTTTTCCACCTCCTTTCTTCTTTCCACCTCCAAACATCGTTTTACCCTTCATTGCTGCTGATACCGCTAAAGCTGCTGCTTTTTCACCGATACTAGCGTCACTGGATGTTACTCTTTGCCAAGCTTTTTCAGCAAGTGCTCTATCCGCTATTGATCTATTTTTAGTATCTGCAAACTTTGAATATGCTATATCGTGTTGTTTGCAGGCTTGATCAAGTTTATTTATTCCAAGATCTCCTCTAGCAAGTCTTTTTTTCAATTTTGTTCCTGGACCACAATATTGATAACCTCCTGGTAAATGTAGTTCTACAGGTAATAAATCGATAGCTTTGTTAACTATAGCTCCAACCGGCTTAGTAACAAGAGAAAGTGCTGTTGATGCTATTCCTCTTCCTCTCTTTATAACGTGTCGATTATGACTGATGCGTTGAACTTTCAACATGGTTTTTTATAGTGAAAGGAAATGCCAATACTTGTTTATTTTATAAATTCTTTATAATGAATGATGCACTTATTCTTTGACATTGTTTATTTATAATAAACATGTATTTTGTTTATGGGTAATAAACTTTTACCCAGTCTTTTGGTAGGATTGTATCCTTTTTATCAACATCAACTTGAGCAAATCTTAAATTTCCAGTTTTCATATTTAAAAAATATTTTTCTATAACATTTTTCTTAACCCAATGTAGTTTTTGATCAGCTTTTATGGGCTTTATCGTATTATAAACATCATATAACACTACACTTAAGAGTCTTATAATGTAATTTACATTAACAGCATCAACAATATCAATAGGGTCATCTAAGCTAGTCAATCGCAAGTTTTGACAATGAAAAAACTTTTTGTGTTTTTCTGTTCTTAAGCATCTTTCACGCCATTCTTTTACTCTAACTGCATCACTGTCATTTACTCCCATTCCAACATTAAATAGTGGTCTTTCTTTACAATCAAAGCCTTGTTGACCAAGTCTTGATGAAATTTCTTTTAATGCAGGAACTTGTCCAATTGTTGCTACATCAACATCATTCAACCCTTCTTTAACATTAGTAATTATTTTTGCATCCGCATCCCATTTGTTATTGTTTAATTTCATTATTTGACTTATTGTAGCTGCATCTGATTTTGCAGTTCCCTCCTTAACGTTAGTTAACACTTTATTTTTGCAATCAATTGACTTAATATCATGTGTAATACAATGATCTGTAACATATTGAAGGTTTACCGCATCTTTCATATCTTTAGGGTCTCCAATATCGTGTATTACAAAGTTGTAAAAGGAAAATTTATCTGTTTTTTCAGGTATGACTGAATGTAAATACTTTTTGGTAACTGAATCTTGATCATTAACAGGATCTGCTATATTGGCTATTCTAAGATCTTTTGCATCATATGCTTTATTATTACTTTTAGGATCATATCTTAAGGTTTGGTTTATGTACCACATTAAATATTCTTTATTTACCGAATCATTCTTATCTATTGGTTTTGGAAGATTTGCAATTCTATAAAAATTAGCGTTATACACTTCATTTTGAAGCTTTAAGCTAGGTAATGTTTCACTTTTTAAAGTTTTGAAATTTACTGCATCATTATCATCTTTTGGATTATTTACAAACTTTAAACGTTTGTTACTTATATCATAATCTCCATCGGATGTTAGTGGTAAACCACCTCTTTTTCCATAAGATCCTGATTTGCTTCCAGTTTCGGAATACCGTCCAAACTTATCCACACTCATGGTTATACTGAATGTTTAGTCGGTTATGCTTGTATTCTATATACTCATATTTTTATGCAATTACTCCTCGATTTCGCAATTCGCCGACCAAAGCTACCCATTCATTTTCTAAACCACTATGTCCGGCTTGTTTAGCTTCATATATCAACTTCATTCTGTCAACCAATTTGTTTATATCGTTGTAGTATATTATATTAGTATCATACAAGTTTTTTAATAATCCTTTTCCTGATAAACTTGATTGATTTGTTTTTCTTCTTTTATGTAAAATATTTATTTCAGCAGAAGATAATGATTTTCTTTTTATGGGTTCCCTTCTTTTTGGTGGGAAAAGTTTAGCAATAATAGTTTTATATTTTTCTGATGCATTTCTATGAACATTAAAATTTTTAGAATAATTTTTCTTATGCGCATTTGTATCCTCCAATATTTGTTTAAAAATGTTTAAATCCTTTTTAGTATATTTATTAGGTTTCGGCTTAAAAATAAGTTCAAACAATCCTTTTGTACCCTTGTATTGTTTATTATTTATAATAATATTGTCATGTTCGTCTACATCAAGTTTGCTATCTCCAATCATTAGCCCATTTTCTTCTATTCTAGCACCAAAAGTATGATATTTTCGAGTTGGTTGTGCAGAATGTAACATTTTTAATACAAATTGTCTTGCAAGCGGCCCTTTATACGCGATATCCGAGCCCAATTTGCTCAAGTTGGATGGATTAATAGGCTCTTCTTCTTCTTGTTGTTCTTCGCTTGTAGAAAGACCTTCTTTTTCTGTTAAAACATCCGTTTCTTCACCTAGTTCGCTTTCTTTTTCAGTTGTTTCTCCTTGTTGTGTAAAACTTGTATCACTTTCATATTCTTCTTTTTGTTCAAATTTTGAAATGGGTAAAATAGCATCTCCGGAAAAATTAAATGTTGAATGTTTAACATTTTGTCCTAATTGTTTTAATGGCTCAGTAATAGGTTTAAATGTTGATTCCAGAAATTTCTCTCTTTCACTTATTCCTAATCTTAACGCTCTGTTTTTATGTCTAATAGAATCACTAAGTGATTTTATTTCTTTTAATAGCTTTTCCTGATTAACCATGTTTACACCATGAAGACTTGTACGATAATGTTGTTAATTAATGTATTAAAACAAATTTATCAAAACCTATGCGGTAACGACCATCTGTTATAGCTTTATCTTTCATAATTACCAAAAATCCATATTTTTCCGCCCAAGCTTTTCCACAAAGCTCTTTGAATTTATCAAATGACATATCAGCATTTACATGATCGTTGTATATATGTTTTAGGTTTGTATCGTCTTGTTTGAATAAAACTAAAATATTTGCATTGTCTCTAATTAGTTGTTTTGGAATTTTGCTATATGTTTGTCCGATATATATGCTATCAATATTATTATGTCTTCCCATGGCAAAATAGTTTCTAATAGTATCATGATTTTCACTAGATACATCATCAAATACAAATACAGAATACGGCTTAGCCTGGTCTGGTTGCATAACACTGTCACTAGCATTAAATTTGTAATAGTTAACATCGGGCACATCAGTCAGGATCTTTTCCAACAATTGATACTTTGGTTGATGTAAGGACTTTGAAAAAATATATAGGTTATTAAATCGCAATCCTTTTGTGTTTGTAATTAAGTTAAACACAACGTTAGTTTTGCCACAGTTTGAAGGACCGCTGACTATACATCGTACAGTGTTTGGAAATAAACTGCCGTGTTTACCATTGTTGATTTTAACGTTATCTACGGTTAAATCATCAATGTTATTAATATTAAATTTATCTTTATGGTGAACAATCTCCATCTTATTCAAAGGCAGAAGAGTAAATAAGTTTATTTAAAACTAAATCAAATCTTTTATAGGTATCCACGAATCTTCAGTTTTATCAAACCCCAACCAACGTACTTTAACTTGGTCTTTTTTCCTTTGCAACACCTTTTCAACAAGATAAACATCGCCTACTGTTGACTTTAACAATTCATGTCCGTAAAAACCGCCTTGTAACAAATTTCCTTTGTTATCTTTTAAAATATAAGTTTCCGGTACAGTAGGTTGTACTTTATACACTGTAAAAACTTCATTTGTCCAATTGGGCAGGTATTTTTTAGTAAACACTCCTTTGTATTTACTAATTCGAACTTTATCATTTACATTAAATTTTCTTGGTTTTCTTTGTTCCGCTTTTGGCTGTGTATTTTTTTTAATTCGTTGTAAAACTAGTTTAGCGTTTTTCTTATTCACTTTGTTAGGTGCCATACCGATAGTTCTATGAAACTTGTTGTTGTAATCGCTTATTAATTTTGGTAAGATATCAACCCATACGTAAGAACCTCTTTTCGAAAACATTTTATACATTGCACCTTTTAAGGTTCTATTAAATCTTTCAATTATAGCTGCCTTTTTCTCCGAATTTGTGGAATAATGATTTATGTTATATTTTTTCATTAACAAGGCAAAATGTTTATTAAAAAATTCTTTCCCATCATCAGTTTGTAAATGTTTAATTTTATTTTTATCTCTTTTTATAGCTACTTCCATAGCTTTTGTTATGCTGTTACCAGTTTTGTCTTTTAATGGCAAAGCATCTGCAACTTTAGTAAAACAATTAATAATCGTAAGTATGTATTTAAATCCTTTATTTATTTTACTATGCGGTTGCATTTCAATTAAATCTGCTTGATATAAATCATTTATTCCTTTTACAACAGTATTTCGTCGTGGAAACTTTATTCTTGCAGGTTTATGAAGTTCATTAACAATCTTTTCCTTTAAGTCTGTCATGATGATTTTACTAACAAAGTCAAGTTAGTATTGAGTGTTTCTTTTTCTGCATCCGCTTTTATAGTTCAAGGTCATTTCAACATATTTTAAAAAAAGGGGAAATCACAGCGAGCATGCTGTGATTTCCCCTTTTTTTTCTTTTTTTCTTTTTTTCTTTTTTTTATTTTTTTATTTTTTTCTTTTTTTTCTTTTTTTCTTTTTCTTTTTACTCATTGATAGGATTGAGAGAGTAGTGGCCGAATGGTAGAGTGTGAATTTTGTCTGGAAGAATGTGTCGTTTGTCATCATTGGAGCAGAGTGCTTTTTTCACTTCTGTTACGCTGTACAGTTGATGGTTGAAACTTCTGATGGTGTTGAATTTTGCAGTTATAGTCGTTTCTTCAAATAAGCATTGCTTGTAGTGTTCAAAATTTACATTCTTCTTAAGATACAAACTTTTTACTCCCTTAGCTTTTTTAATAATATTGTTTTCTTCTTTATGCAATTGTAGTGAATACAATTTTGACATTAGTGCAATAAGTTCTTTCAGTAAAATTCCATTTGCTTCGTCTTTAAATTTTCCAAGTTTCTTTTTGTTCCGATCATTGTCATAATTTAAATGATCTTTTGGATAGTCACTAAAATCAAATTCATTTTTGTGAACAAATGTTCGAAGATCCAAATACATATCTTCAGTAAGAATCCAGTAGATGAAAGCGTCCGTGTCCATGTAGGCGATTCCGATGTTATCTCTACCGTAGAAGGCGACCATTTTGTTGTAGTGGAAATCGTACATGTGGGTTTTGGAAATATCCAAGATTGACATTCCAACGTACAACGGACGATCCATTTTCACACTTGTCTTCTTCATAGATACTGCCACGAGGTTTTCATTGATGATAACGGATGTTTCAAAGTTTGGTTTTTGTACAAGTTTTTCTAGTTTTATAGGATCTGTAATTAATTTAACATTTTTGTGTTTTCTTTTGTTTTCCAATGTTTTTCCAAATATCGCGTTATTCATTAATTTAAAAAAGTCCTTTTGAAATGTTGATGTTGCAGCTGCTCTTCTTCTGGTGTTTGAATCAATGTACGGTTTTAACCAGCAAGATTGGGAAAATTTTAAAACTCTATGAATTTTGGTTATACGTAAACCCAATTGGAGTGCTTGTTGAACAACCCAAAAGTGAGCTACGTATCTTTGTTTATTTTCAAGAGTCATCATTAATTTTGGATGTTTGCCAATTGGTGAAACTTCTGTTTTTGCAAGGAGCGGAAGATCGTAATGAAGATCATGCAAGTGTTCTGGATATTCAAAGTCACAGTCCAATATGTATCCGGTGTCTCCGTCTTTTGAAATTTGCGAAATATCACCAATAGAGTCTGGATTAACCCATTCAAAGTTTCCAAAAGGAAGTGGATTAGACATGGCCCATCCGTATAAATTGTTGGCATCGAAATATCCTAAGAACACTGATGGTTTTTCTTTATCGTAGTTTGGAAGATATTTGTTGTTAGCTTTAACATGTCTAGTAACACTTTGGGTCAATCCACCTCTAACGCCCGATTCGATCATCAACACCATGTCAATATCTGTTAATAATTGAAGGTTGCACTTTGTTTCTTTTAGCATAGCTTGCCAAGCTAGTCCTGGAGAAGTATAAGAATGAAGAGGGTCTAATCCGTAAGCTTCAAAGCAGGTGTTTCTAAATTCTTCCATCACATCGCAGAGAAGGGTCACATCAAGTTTTACATAAAAGTCAGAATAATCTCCCAGAGTGTTCATTTCCAATTCGTCCCAAACTCTGCATGCGTGTTGATAGTCTTCAGGTGAAATGTCCAAATCGGTAAGTTTACTTTTGAAAGCTTCTGGTGGAGGAAGTGACGTTTCTTGAAATTTATGTAGTCCATCGATGTAATCATACGGGAAAACTCCTTTCCGAAGAACCAAATCCATTTTTTCTGCAGGTACAATTTTGCTTGTTTCTATTAAATTTTGTCTTCTTAAATTTTCAGAAAGTTTCATAAGACTGGAAGGCATAAATCGAAAAGAATCAACAAATCTAAGTTTAATTTTGCCCACCTTTTTTGAAAAGCTTATAAATTTTTCCATAGTTTGTGCTATAACGTCTATTTCACCGTTGTCTCTTGCTAATTCAGGAATGATAAAATGTCCATCGTATCCGCTAAGATTGTGAAAAACCACGGGAATAAAAGATGGTAGTTTGTAGTTGATGTTACATCCGTTGCAAGCTGCACCTCTGTAGGCTCCTGTCAGATGGTCATGGTCGCGAACTTTAACTTTAGTTTCTGTAAATTGATTGTTACACAAATAGCATGTTGTTGTCGAATCATAAAGATAAATTTCTTCCGGTGTCATAGGTGACATAGGAACCACATTGCTATACATTGCTTCCACTTTCCCAGCGATGTCGTATAAATCATCAACAAAGTATCGAGCTGCTTCTTCTCCACGATAGATCTTTGGTGTAGATGTCAAACCATATTCTTGAAGATGTTCTTCAGGCAGAGTGGATTTTACTATTAAACAGTAGCTGTTTGGTTTGTGAAGTTGATACTTTGTTCTGCTTGTAATTTCCTCTCCTTCTTCTTGTTCAAGTGGAAGCAATGAAGATTCAAAATCTGCATACACTACAACGGGGATTCTGTATTGTTGGATAACTTTATCAAATTTTACTTGTGATCTGCTAGGGTGTGGTAATTTAATTCTTACTTCATAGTTTCCATTGCATAATCTTTTATGTTCTGTTAACCATTCTGAACCTCCTCTTCTTAAAGGTTTGTTTACAAAACAGAAACATCTTTTACAAGTTGTTTTTGGTTGTTCACGTTTTGATAACTGTTTGCAAACTAGAGCTTCAAAATCTTTAATATATACATAATGTGAGATATCACCTTTAGTTATAAATAATAAATCAGTATGATCTCTGCGTTCGGTGGGTGTTATACGTAAGGGATAGACATTGTTGGATGAATCTAAGCCAAAGATGTTTACAGATGCAAAAGGATTTTTCTTTTCAAATTTTGATATGTCTTGAATTGAAACAGGATAAGTCATGCCTTGAAAGTTATACATATAGGAAACCTCATCGTATGCTCTACTCGGTCGTTCCACATGATCTTCTACATATTTTGCAAGCATTGCATACTTGAAACATTCAGCATTTTCATTTTGTACATTAACACAAGATTTGGTTACTCGAATCTTCCTTGGCAAAGCAATATAACTACTACCTCTCATTCCATATCCATGTTTATGAACTCTCACATCTAAGCTTGTTATACTTAACAAACTCCATCCAGAACCTCTTCCTTCATGTTCTTGTAATTTTGTTAAAAGTTCTTCAAAACAATCATCCACAATTGAGCTTATATCCGATGCAAACATGATGGTTTTGTTTTTAGTTAAAAATCCTCTTGGTGATGTTTCATTCTGAACATTTGTAAATACAGTATCTAATAATATTCCAAACTTTATAAAATTTAATCTTCTTAGTTCATTCTTCAATGTTTCTGTTACTAATGTTTTTGCTTTCAATATAAATTGTGCTAGTTGCAATTGAGCATTGTCAATCTTAAAATGAGTTACTACACTGCCTGGTAAAGCTCGGGCGTATAATTCCACATCCAAAGATGGTCCGGGTGCGTATTGAATAACACTTGGTCTTGAATTTAGTTGTTGTTGATGGGTAGCCAGCATTTGATCTAATTCTTCCAAATCTTCTTCTTCTGCATTGTTTCTTGTTTCGTTGTTATGGTACACTTCTTTGTGTATTTGTAGTAAGTTTTCATTTTCAAAAGATTCTTCACAACTGATGCAGTAATACATGACGTAGGTGTGCTCTCCACAAAGTTGCAGTAATAATAAGAACCACTCTTAAACTACCCCTATTTATAGCACTACCCCCACCACTTTTTCTGTATTAAACACAAAAAGTGTTAATAACAGTTAAATTTCTTATATTTCAAAACTCCTAAGTGTCAAGGTCAAATAATGCAAGTTTAAAAAAACATCTAAGTGCCAAATAATGCAGGTATTAAAAAAATCTAAGTGTCAAGGTCAAATAATGAAAGTTTTAGAAAAAATCTAAGTCTCAAGGTCAAATAATGGAAGTTTTAAAAAAATTCTAAGTCTCAAGGTCAAATAATGGAAGTTTTAAAAAAATCTAAGTGCCAACGTCAAATAATTTAAGTTCAAAATAATACATATATTATGCGTCGTAAGTGTGATCATCATTGCTGTTGTTTAAATATGTTATTTCCAAATCGTTATCGCTTTCATCTTCCTCCATGTCCGATGCCGGAAACAAACGTCGCCGAACAAGAGCATGTATATATTGTACTGGATCATAGTTAATTGTTACAACATGTGTTAACGGTGTTTCTTCGCCTATTGCTACTGGTACTTCCAAAATATTTTCTTCATCACTTGTAGCATCAGACGTAGCATCGGATGTAGCATCGGATGTAGCATCAGATGTATCTTCTACTGGAATCAAACTATTTTCAAAAATACTTTCGTCATCCGTTAAGTCTTCTGGTTCAACTATTTTATATATTTTTTCACAAATTGTACATCCAAAAGGAAAATTGTTGTCTGTTGGAGGCATTATAAAAGAAACTTGATATTGTAAAATAAATGTTGAAGCAAATGTTTGAAAATTTTTCTAAGTCCGAAAGTATTAATTATTAGGAAGTTTTACAAGTCCAATGTAAAGTAAAAATAAATAAAGAAGTGTTGTTGCCTGTTTAAACATTTGCAAAAGAATGATAGGTTTGAAAATTTTTCAAAGTCCTAAAATATTAAATATTGAGAAGTTTTAACACTTAAAATATTTACAAATCCAATGTAAAGTAAAGAAAGAAATGTTGTTGCCTGTTGGAACAATGGCAAAAGAATGATGGAAACCAAACCCGCAGTAAGGGTCCTGTGGTTTGGGAGGGGGTAAGCGAGGAGGGGGGATGACCTCAAGCCGAGTTGGGGTCCGGGATCTGCGCGTGTGGTTCGGCATCAGTTGCTCGCTAGACAGTGAGGTGGTAACATGTTCAGAAGGCGCCCTGAACATTTTATCATTTTTGCTGTTTGGTGAAAATATCTTGGTGTTATTTGTATAATAACATCTTGACGTAGGACTGATTAATTTTAAGGCATGGTAGTTGTTTGTGCTTGTAGATACCCTAGGGTTTGTAGTTTGTTTTTAATTTGCTGGTTTGGTAGTTAGTATTATTTTAAAATCTTTCTTTTACTTACAATATATTTCTGCCTGGAATGTTTAAATTTAAAGTAAAATTTTTGTTTTTAGGAATGTTATATGATATGTTTTTAATACCTTTCTATTCCAATTTCCTTTTTCCAACAAGCTTGTTGAGGGCATTCCCTCTCTTGTCTTGTACTCCTTTTTAGTTAGGGACACCTTTCAATTCCAATTTCCTTTCCTTTTTTCCTTCCATCTTTTGCATGGTAAAACCAATAATGGTAAAACCGGCAACCGCTTTTGTAGTGATTACGCTCACCAAAGCGGGTCACTTACAACCTCTATACGTGCTGGATGGGTAGTTCGCCTACCTCCGGAGTTTCGCTAGACCTCAGTTGTTCTGCGTCGCTAATGGCGAGACACTGGCTCCTTTAGTGTTAGGAAATAAAAAACATATTTGTATAACATTTTTTCCTAAGTTTAATTAAACAACTTGCTATTTCAAAATAACATTTTTGTTTTAGCTTAGCGTTGTGCGCTTATGGTGAGGTGTGTGAGTTCGCTTACGTGATGATCACACTGTAATCATGATCTGCAGCGCTGGGCTGTCTAGCTATTTTTTTAAACTAAATTTTATTTCTTTATTTTTTTATTTTTATTAATTCTTAAACTCTAGGCAGATTGTATTGTAAATTAGCTTTTCTTCTTTTAGGTTTCCGGGGGTGTACGGTTCTGTCAAACCGTACACCCCCATTTTCTTTTTAGTTATCGAATGACCTTGACCTACTTATTTTCAAGGTCAACAAAATGACTTAGCGAAAATTTCTAAGTCTCAAGGTCATTTATATATAGGTAGATTTAGCTTTTCTTCTGTTAGGTTTCTGAGGTGTACGGTTCTGTAAAACCGTACACCTCCATTTTCTTTTTAATTATTGAATGACCTTGACCTATTTATTTTCAAGGTCAATAGCAGTTAGCGAAAATTTATAAGTGTAAGAAGTAGGTCAAGGTCACCAAAAAATACCCTATGAACGGGGGAATAGACCGCTAAGTAATTCTTTTAGAATTACAAAGTGGTCTATTCCCCCGCTCCTATTTTTTTTTATTTCATTTTTACACTAACCTCTCAGTTTTAACAAAAGGAGGTATTTGTTGTGCGCACTGCATAATGTTTGATTTACACAACACATCTTTTACCCTTTTTTAATAATATACGAACATTGTTCTTTTTTAGGACTAGATTGTAAAAAGTAAAAAGTCATTTTGCTATCCCGCTTTTATAAGAAATTAACCCTCCATTGTAAATTTTGAAAATAGGTCAAGGTCATTCAAAAATACCCTATGAGCGGGGGAATAGACCGCTAAGTAATTCTCTTGGAATTACAAAGTGGTCTATTCCCCCGCTCCATTTTTTTTTGTCTTGTGTTTAATTTGACCATTTAACTTTATCAGATGGAGATTTTCTTACTAAATAATAATGAACATTACTGATATTTGGAATTTGAAGATTTACTGGTAATTTGAGCAAGTAGAGTTCATCACAACATCTAAGAACAACATCCCTGTTACTGATCTTTTTTACAAAAACATATTTGTGGTTTAATTTCAATCTGTTGATTTTAATTCTTTTATAGTTTTCAATTTTTTCTGGCAATTCACTTTTGGAAGGTTCAATTTTAACTTTTTTAGAAGGTTGAATTTTTGAAGGTTCACGTTTGTTATGCAAATTACACAATTTTTCACCTACACTACACAACTTCACACACCTTTCACCTTTGTTCGCTCCTTTTTTTAAAATATGAGCACATTGTTCTTTCTTAAAACAGGATTTTCTTAATTTTTGAAGTTTTTGAAGTTTTTCAGAAATTTTTTTAGGAGATTTTTTTGGTGAAGATTTTTTTGGAGAAGGAGATTTTTTCGGTGAAGATTTTTTTGGAGAAGGAGATTTTTGTTTCACAATAGAAACAACAGATGATGATGATGTTCTTGATGACGAGGAAGAAGACCTGGACGAAGACGAAGTGCTTGCCATAGCGCTGGATCCGAAGAAAGTAAAGATTACTCTGTTTACCCTGCCTTTATAACAGCTCACCACCCATTTACCCCCTCTACTTTTCGACGTCAAAAAAATATTCATCCAAGCTTTCTAACACTGGCAAGGAAACAGTTTCAAAAGGTTGATACAAAATTTCATAAATGTCTTGGTTTAAATTTTGCGAAGTTTGAAGATATTCTTCTATTTCCTGTACAAATTTCTGTTCGAATTGTTGGAATTCTTCTATATCCTGTAAAAATGTCTGTTCGGATTGTTCAAATTCTTGTTGTTCTAAGTTAAATGTTGGTGATTTCAAGTCTTCTTCCAATTTTTTAATGTAATCTATTGCATTTTGAACTATAGATTGTCTGTTAATTTTTTTTTGTTTTTGACTTTCCGGTACAACTAATTTTAATTTTTCAAAAGCTTTTTTTAATCTGTGTTTTCTTCTTTGTTCCCTTCGGTTTCTACTTAATCTTTGATCAATCAGGTATTTTAGGAAAGATTCCATAACGTTTTGTTGATTCAAAATGTAGCAAACTATTAATTCTATAAAGCTTCTATCCGCTCAATATATAGTGGAAACCCGGGGGGAGGGGGAATCACCTTCGCCATCAAGGTGATTGGTACGTATTTAAAGCTTTGAGGTTTGCATAGCCAGACCATAACTATGAGCTCCTTGTACGAGTTGTGTCTGCAGCGTATCTGCACCGATAACCCTATGCTCCGGCATATCAGAAGGGTGTCAGAGCCGCTGCCGCCAATTTTGCAAGGAGAGCTCATTTATGAGCATAAAAGACGATGCGTCTACAAAACCAAAATTTGGTTTGAAGGGCCAAATGTTGGCAGAATATGTGCCGTATGTCACATGGTACGTTTTTTCATTAACTGCATTGTTTATTTTTGTTAACAATATATTATTTTTTTTAATTTCTTTAAACTAATAATTTTTTTTTTTCAGGCGCTTCCTCTTGCCGGCCCGGGGGACGAGCTTTATCGAACTATTGCTTATAGAAGCGGAATAATTGGGTATAAACTACAAATGCCGGCACCTCAAGAAAAATGTCATCTCTGCAATTTCTGCCCCCTGGCAAAATATGAAATTAATTGTATGTGTTTATAAACACATATAATTATGAGAAATTAAATAGGGACGGGGAACAGAGCAGTTTGTGGTCTAACCACTTACTGCTCTGTTCCCCGTTCATAGGGTATCTTCAGATGACCTTGACCCACTTTTAAAACTTTATGGTGGGGAAAATGTATATATAAACCGTGGATTATATGAAGAGGCATCACTTCCCTCACCGATAATCATGGAAAGTTTCCGTATGTTTTACAATGTTTTTTGCACTCCTCAACAACATATTCAATTTATGTTAAATTTAATCCATGTCCTCCAGAATATTAATTTTCTTACGATTAATGTTACTGGGGAAAGAATGGTAAATTTAACATATCAACGTTTATTAGTTACCATCAACCCTTTCGTAGATCCGAATTGGTTTTCAACACTTGAAACATACATTGATACTATGGCTTTTGAACAAGGATTCCATTATCTTTGGGTTGATGTAGATTACATCAACTTTCAAAATGAATCAGATGATGATGGATATGATTCTGCCACATAAAAGTAGACATTAACGGAACTTCTCCCCCTGCCTTTTAGGAAAAAAGAGAGGAACAGTGTTAATTAATAACACTGTTCCTCTCTTTTTTCCGCTTAAAGTTAAATGACCTTGACCTACTTATTTTGAAGGTCAATTGTAACTTAGTGAAAATTTTCTAAGTCCTAAGTAGGTCAAGGTCATTTAAATCTTAGCGGAAGAATGAAAAGAATAGCTACCAACATGCATTGTTGGTATCTATTCTTTTCTTTCCTCCTAGAAAACCCCTTTAGTCCGTGTCAACTTTGATGTGAATTTTTGTACAAAATTGTACATAATAAAGGACCCATGTTTCGAGTCCTTCGTAATCCATAGAATCCGAAGTGCAACAGATTTTTGTACCGTCTGCTTTAACAGCTTCAAGTACTCCACTAATACACTTCAGATTGCTATGATACGTTCTTATGTACCATAGTACTTTTTTGGCTTCGACAAAGTTGTGCACAGCACTAAAGATCATGAGGGATTCCATGGCAAATGTAACCACAAGACTACAGCACACCTTATATATATACTGTGAGCCCAAGGCTATAGCCTCGATTTTTGAGTTTTTGCGTCATAACTTTTATACCGTTGGTTTTATCAAAAAATGTTACTGGACCTTTTTTGTTTGTCTTTTAATTTCGCTTAATTTGACTACCCGCACGATAGATTTGGAGCATTTTTGTTATATCCACTGCCTATAGCCTCGATTTTTGAGTTTTTGCGTCATAACTTTTATACCGTTGGTTTAATCAAAAAATGTTACTGGACCTTTTTTGTTTGTCTTTTAATTTCGCTTAATTTGACTACCCGCACGATAGATTTGGAGCATTTTTGTTATATCCACTGCCTATAGCCTCGATTTTTGAGTTTTTGCGTCATAACTTTTATACCGTTGGTTTAATCAAAAAATGTTACTGGACCTTTTTTGTTTGTCTTTTAATTCTGCTTAATTTGACTACCCGCACGATAGATTTGGAGCATTTTTGTTATATCCACTGCCTATAGCCTCGATTTTTGAGTTTTTGCGTCATAACTTTTATACCGTTGGTTTAATCAAAAAATGTTACTGGACCTTTTTTGTTTGTCTTTTAATTCTGCTTAATTTGACTACCCGCACGATAGATTTGGAGCATTTTTGTTATATCCACTGCCTATAGCCTCGATTTTTGAGTTTTTGCGTCATAACTTTTATACCGTTGGTTTAATCAAAAAATGTTACTGGACCTTTTTTGTTTGTCTTTTAATTCTGCTTAATTTGACTACCCGCACGATAGATTTGGAGCATTTTTGTTATATCCACTGCCTATAGCCTCGATTTTTGAGTTTTTGCGTCATAACTTTTATACCGTTGGTTTAATCAAAAAATGTTACTGGACCTTTTTTGTTTGTCTTTTAATTCCGCTTAATTTGACTACCCGCACGATGGATTTGGAGCATTTTTGTTATATCCACTGCCATCGTGTACGGCGACGCAGTTCTAAAGTTGAACGGCGACGAAATCAAGTAACCGGTTTTGCCGGAGGGGGGAGGGGGGTTTCCGCGGGAGGGGGGGAGGGGGGGGGAGGGGGGGGGAGGGGGGGAGGGGGGGGGAGGGGGGGAGGGGGGGGAGGGGGGAGGGGGGGGAGGGGGGGGAGGGGTAGGGAGGGGGGGAGGGGGGGAGGGGGGGGAGGGGGGGGGGGGTTTCGCGGGGAGGGGGGGGGGATATAACAAAAAATGCTCCAAATCTATCGTGCGGGTACTCAAATTAAGCGGAATTAAAAGACAAACAAAAAAGGTCCAGTAACATTTTTTGATTAAACCAACGGTATAAAAGTTATGACGCAAAAACTCAAAAATATTAATAACCAACGCGAAAACTAAACTCACCATCAACAAAATTAAAACATTTACAAAAACCCAAATGTTAAAAATAATAATTATTTAATAAAAGATACAACACAAAACTAAAATCTTAGGTTATTTAAAACTTTAACAAAATATTTAAGTCTCAAAAGTAGAGTTTTAAAATCAATCAATATATAAGTCAAACAAGTAAGTCTTTTGAAATTAAAATATCTAAGTCTAAAAAATAGATCATTTAAAATAATTCTAAGTCCGAAAGTAGAACAATCAAAACTAGGTCATGGTCATTTAAAAATTATAAAAAAAGGGGGGTGGGGAAGCGTGGGGTCCCTACCTTATTCTACTACTTTATTTCTATACTACTTTATTATAACTTATGCTACCCCTTAAATGCTATCATGCATGCGGTTACGGTGTGATCATCACGTAAGCGAACTCACACACCTCACCGCCCTATCATATCTTAACCCCTACCTAACGTTCCCCCTATTCTATCTTATACTATGTAATATTACAGTTACGGTGTGATCATCACGTAAGCGAACTCACACACCTCCCTATAATATTACACCTAACTTAATATTACAGTTACGGTGTGATCATCACGTAAGCGAACTCACACACCTCACCGTAATATTAACCCTGACAATTAAACCACGCAGGAAATGGAAAGGTAGGTGGATTGCCATTGCGACCGACTATTATAGGAGGGCGCCTCTCCCACAATAGCCGAACGCAGTGTGTGCTTGACATAAGCCACCCCACACACCATGGCGAACATTACGTTACAGCATAACCCTCCACGTAAGCGGACCAGTTACACCTTCACCGTAATGCCAAAGAGAAACGTTGCGCGCTTGCTTATATCAGCGAGCTCGAGACTCGACCTCGCTAGCGAGCCTTGACTAGTAGGTCAACGTGTCGCTCTGCCGAGGCCGGTAGCCTTGGCCGGGTCGCTAGCCACCGCTCTCACAACTTCGTCTGGCCTACTTGGACCTGGTCACTACCTTGACTACAAGGTTGTTGTGTGCCTACTTGGACCTGGTCACTACCTTGACTACAAGGTTGTTGTGTCTGCTGCCTATAAGAACCCCATTCGCCCGCCTTGTGTTATTCTGCCACTCGCCACCATCGCTGTTACTATCCATTCCCACGTTTTTTCTATTTCATTATATCCATTTTATTATTTCCTTTATCTAATTATGGACTCCTCATCTGCCTCTTCATCCTGCCCTATTCTTCTGGGTCTGCTCAAGAAACCTCTGATGAAGCAACATTCCATCCCGGTATCGATCAGCCTTTCTGCAATCAACGATTTTATTCCGCAAAAATCTTCTGCTCCCGTCCTCTCCTCCTCCATTAACGAAATAATAGCTGATGCTGTTAATGAAGATCAACCCCAATTATTTCAGAATCCCACACCAGTTACAGAAACATCAACGCCGCAAATTGAAGAGATTCCGATCGCTCCAATTTGTGACGACATTTTAACTGAAGACTGGATGGAGTTGTGCGGACTGCACCCTTCTTCTACCCCCCAACAAATTCAACCCGCACCAATCAAAGAAACCCCCACCCCCCAAACAATTCATCCCGCACCAGTAAAGAACATCAGGCTAAAGGAATTAAAGAAAAACAAAAAATATAATCTGTACAGAATTGAAGAAAACAAAATTTATATCTACAACGAGGAGAGGACGAAAATTTATATCCTCACAACTCCAAAAACCAAACCACCACTTGTCCCGACAGATCCAAAATTTTTACTAGTAACAGCGGAGGGTGGAAAATTGAGAATAAATATATTAAATTAAACCTTATATTCCTTCCCCTTCTCAATCAAAGTCCACCCTGGTGGCAAAATCGGCCCTTCTAAGGGCCACCCTAAGACTTTCAAATTTAGGCTTAAGTTAGGGCCTCAACCCTTGGTGACTACAAGCGGTTCATATACCTCTAAGTCCCAAAGGTTGAGTCAATAGCGGGGGGCTTTCGCTAAAGCCTCAACCCTTGGTGACTAACAAGTGGTCTGTGTACCACTAAGTCACAAAGGGTTGGACGCTAAAGCCTCAACCCTTGGTGACTAACAAGCGGTTCACATACCTCTAAGTCCCAAAGGTTGAGTCAATAGCGGGGAGCTTTTGCTAAAGCCTTAACCTTTAGTGACTAACAAAAGGTCCGTGTACCTCTAAGTCCCATAGGGGCTTTCGCAAACCACCCCTTGTTAGTCACCAAGGGTTGATACTTAAACTTAAGCCTAAATTTGAAAGTCTTAGGTCGGCCCTTAGAAGGGCCTTTTTTTGCCACCAGGGTGGACTTTGGAGGTGGGAAAAGGTTTTACTCGGTAATATTTATGTTTAACTTTGCACCTTTTTTATTTATTATCAAGTGTCGAGGGTTAAGGGGAATAGGAATTTTTTTGGGAATGTCAATGACATAAATTTTGGTTTTTTCAGAATTAAAAATGAAAATAGAAGAAGATAAATGTCTTAAGATTTCATATTTTCGGTTAAGTTTCAGTTTTTTTAGATGAAATTTTTGCTGGGGTACGTTTGAAGATACAGGTGATAGAGGTGGTTTGGTGCGAATTTTGGGTGGTTCGGTGCGAATTTTGGTGCCGGTAAGAATGTTTTTCCAAACTTGCTGAAAAGGTTTTCGAGCAATAGTGGTTGTAACATCATACCAATCACGATTGTTGTTCGATTGAATAATTCGTACCCCAAGCAGTTGAAGATAGGAAAACCAGTTATACCAAATCTCGGTATACTCGGAGCGGTTCATTGTGAAATTGAAGTAGGTGTTGTTAGGACGGTGGCAAAGGAAAGAATAACTTGTCGAGTGTAGAGTGTAGAGTGTGTTATACAATCAAGGACAGGTGTGCCGGGTGATGCAGCAAGGACGACGACCTGTATTCGCCGGCCGGCCGCAAGCGAAAGTGCGGCGCAAGGTCAACCAGTTGTATTGCTAACTGGTCGGCAACAAGCGAAAGCATGCGAGGTCAAACCCGGCCCACTCGGTCTCGTTTATCTTTTAAAACTCGCATGATAGGGTTTGCAAACATATTAATTCAAATATGTTGTAAAAATTTTCTTACGATATTTTGTTACAAATATTTTTAAGGCAAATGTTAAGAAACCATGTTTCTATTTTGAATCGCAACTACAGTTTCGATTTCTTTAACTAAATATTATAACTAAGTATTAAGGTAATATAATAAAGTAGCATCTTTAAAAATATTGTAACTTGTACAAAGTTAAATAAATATTTTAAGCCAAATGTTAAAAAAACAATTGTTTAGTACTGAGATGTTTACCCTACAACACCTACGTTAGAACTAACACTACAAATCCAAAAATTGCGAGGAGTCTCTTATGGTGGTGGGGGGAGGGCAGATGTTCCGAGCTGCACATGTCAAGGGAGGTTGCAGCGCCGCTGCTGACACATCAGTTTGCTAGTAGAACTGGCAGAGTAAACATCTAAATAAACATGAGTTCTGTTTTATATGTTTCTTTTATTAAAGATGGACTTTGCATTGAAACGCAAAGTTTTCCTATTGATGCAGATCCTATACAACAAATTTTAGTACATCCTCCAGAAAGTTATGATTCCATCTACATTTCAGTGCAAGAAACAAACGACCCCCCACCACCAACAACTACTGATGCACAGTAGGACACGGCTACCACACGTCATTAAAGCTTCAGCTCTTTACCCGAGCACACATGGACTCTGAGCTTCAATATAATACTGTTTCTTCTACATCTACACCAACTTCCGAACAATTACCTACTACAAATGAAACTACTACAAGTCTACAAGTAAATGAAATTTCATCAACTGTTAGTTCTGATGCGCAAGCAATAATGTTATCATTAATTGGTTTCGACTAAAAATTCAACAATGGAAGAAGAAAGAAATTCGCTACTTTACAACTTGATTTTTGTGAACCCGTCGAAATTTATTATTTGCCTACTTTCATTTTTATGTGGTTACAGTTTTGGTTACCTTGTTCAGGAAATGCTAACAGATAAAAAGGAAGAACATTCGCTATATTTTAAAGTTTATGTTTATGTAATTGCATCTTTATTTGGATACTTTGTAGCAGGATATTTTCTTGTTAATTTGTCAATTCCATTTTTTACATGGTATTTTAACAGACGTGAAAATCAACAAAACAACAGTTTGTAAAAAGAAACAAAAATTATCTTGCATTTTCGGATTTTCCGAAAATGCAAGATCTTTTTTAAAAACATCCCCAAAAGACCTTGACACACTTCCGGCCATTTAAAATTTAAATACCCAGCACAGCAGGGCATTTAAACTTTAAATACCCACCCATACACGTCACAGCTACGTCACAGCTGATGACGTCACTTCCGGTCACGTGACCGGAAGTAGCTGTCAAAAAATTGACTGCCTGTCAAAGTTTGATTGGGCCAGAAACGCCACATCGCCACTACTCATTCGGTACTTGTGTACTATACGGACCCCACTTATTTTTCCATTAATTTAGTTTGGTTGGGTAAAGAAACACAAAATATTATTGAACATTAGTGTATTGTGAACAAATATAAGGGAAAAACGACATACTTTTACTTCAGGGTGTCCCAGAAAGCTACGATGTCACTCATTATAGCTCGCCATCCTTCTATAGCGCGCTGCGGCGGTCATGTTAGGTTAGGTTATCATAAATATGTTAGTAGAATTTTCCTAGTTTCGTTACAGATCAAACGATACCGGATAAGTCATACTTTAGCCCGCCAAATCGTGTACACAAGTGATGCACACACTCCGTCAACAACCTGACCTAGGCGTACTTGGAGGGGATTTGGCGGGCGAAGGTATGACTCATCTGGTACCGTTTGATTCGTAACGAAACTAGGTAAGTCCTACTATCATATTTATAATAACCTAACCTAACATAACCACCGACGCAACACGACCACAACACCGACTGTCTGGCGGTTACACAACAGCTGTGCGCCGAAACAATGAATCATTCACTGGCCAGTGTAGCACACTGTATGGCGCTCGGGAACGCCGTTGGTTTCGGGGACTCACTTACTTACTCGGGCGTGTGACATATCAAAAAAAGTTCTGTTAAGTAGTTTTCGTATATATATGTCATTTCGGCCCTAACAAAACTAAATTAATGGAAAAATAAGTGGGGTCCGTATAGTACATAAGTACCCATTCGGTAAATGAGTTTCCTCTGAAAAAATAACTATCATCGATTACTGCCAGTTTCGTTATGGTAATACATCTATGAAATATATAATAATTTTAATTACAGTATAATGATTAAACTTATAGGGAGAAGGGTAAGTTAAGATTATTATAGTTAGCAGTAAAAGTTAGTTTCGACCTTAAATTTTGGTAAAACAAAATATTATTAAGAGATTTTTACTATCTATAAACAAATAAATAAATTTTTTATTGTAAGGAATAATACAACATCATACATTACATTTACATTTATTGTACATTTATTGTTTAATTACATTTATTGTTTTGTAATGTAACATTACAAAACAATATACTTCCAGGAATGAAATTAACATACATTTAATAAACTTCTTAGTATATAATAGAAAGAATAATTCCCTACAAAAGCCGCCCCAACAGGCACTAAGCCCAATTACTGGGGAAGCTATATTATAAAGTGGCTATATTATTTGCACTTGATATAAACGATTACATTTTTATAATATTCCCCTAAAATATTGATTGAAAATTCTAAAAAAAATAATATAATGGACAAACCGTTTTTTTGTATTTCTTGTATTAAGTCTATTTATATTTACAAAGTTTTTTTTTACTTTCACAATTATTTGGCATAACTTTAATATTTAAATAAGCATTATTTTTAGGTTTATTTTTCCTTTTACAGTACCAGGTGTTTGAAAATATCTTCACAGCCTTAAAATATTAAACAAACAGGGTATCTTTTTAAATTCATACATCGCCTATTTAAAGGATAACTAGTTAGGTTTTCAATTAGGCTTTACTTTATAGCAAAAATACTTGACAGTGGATGAACAATATACCCGAAAATTTAAAATACCGTTAAATTAAGAATTTTGCTTAAACTATTTGACGACATTTTCATTGGAAATTTTCCACATATTTTCCTGATTGCAGGAGTGTTTACTGAAATAAAAAACTTCATGTATTTCAACAGGAAATACCTGCAAAGTCTGTTTCATATTTTATCACCAAAATTGCATTTAATTTCTTAAGATTGTGCAAGGTTTATAGTTGTAAAGGTATTTTCGAAACGCCTCAGAGAATTTATTTACGCTACGCGGCCAACGCTGTTTCACGATCAACCGACCAACTTCCTTTGGTAAACATCCTGATACAACATGTGCGCTGGGAGGAAAATTTACCAATACCCTAACTGGAAGTGGCGTAACAACGTTTACAGGTGTAGAAAGAAAATAAACCATTTATTCGATAGAATATTTTGATATTTTCGTAAAGGCTGAATAAAATGCTCCGGATTATGCTTTAAATTTTAAATCGGAACACCAAACTGAATATAAACTTATCTTTTATACCCTAAAGGTCATCCAGTCGTAACTAATTTACAACAACCAGTAAAACGTACATATATACAAGTCCTTAGTACCTTAATTTTAGTACCTTACGAAACTTTGCAGGATGTTCGATAATAATCCCCCCCTAGTTGTTTCTATTGTTTTTTCAATATCAATTCCACACCCCCCAAACGTTGTTGGGAACCGGTAGTTAGACTTTATTTTAAGTGCATTTTAAGTGTGATTGAACTGATAGGCCACAATAACATTTCCGAATTTGAAATAACTTACAAACAATGCCTAATGCCAAAAATAATTTCAAAATGGTGGATCCAATGTGGCGGTCGAAAAATACACATCGTTAAAAATTAAGTGGAAGTAACTCAAAGATTTCTGGTTATTTTGTATTTATGAACTTGTTTCATAAATTTGAAATGTTAAATTTGGTTGAAAATCAATAAATAAAAAGTACTCATATCTTCATACCCAACCGAGATACCGTATTCAAAAAGGGATTGCGGTATTGTAATCAGTAAAAGTTATATTTTGAAACAACAGGTCACAACTCTACCCACTGGACTTGGTGACTTGGCGAATCGAAAATGGCAGCCGAAAATGAGTACCCACTCAAAATAAAGAATTAACTATCCAACAATGTTTGGATGATATTGGATGGATTATTGAAAATTATGGAAAAAATTAGGGTGGGTGGGGGGTATTATGAGACACCCTGCTAGAGTGCTAATGTTTTTTCTTGCTTTTCTTCACTTAACCCTCAAAATTATTTAAACGTGTTTTTAAATTTTAAGAAAATCACGTTCCTTTCTTGGGAAACTGTATTTTCAAGGATGCTAATTCTAGATAATACAATCGTTATACAATTGTTTGTTGACAATTTGAGTGCCGTTATTTTTGGTACCATAATTAACTTTTAAGTATAGAAAGGCATTTTTTCTTCAAAACTAATTATTATTCGAAGCTTTACTCATAACGTTTATGATTTAATTAACTGACGACTATTACTAGAAACTCTAATTTACAAGATTTATAAAATATTATAATATTAGTAGGATATCTCCTCGACCTTTTCTTGAGTATATCATGATAAAGAAAATCAGAAAGATTATATTACACAAAGTTTAAGCTACAAAATAAGCTTTAAAGCTGTTTGGGGAGCGATTCGAGGTAATTTATCGGTTGAAGTCTCTAAAACTCACAACAACAATAGTTACCTTTGATGATGTTTTCAAACTCTCCTCAAGGCTAGATTAAAATTCCAAAGAGTAATAAATGTTACTAGCTTTTGATCCAACTTTCCTCATTAAGACCTATTATGAAATGTAATTTTCATATAATCTTAGAGGATTGCAAAGTATAAAGCCCAAGCTTGCGAATGCTGGCATAATAAAAATTTTTTTGAGGATTTTAGGTATTTCAACTTCAATTTTTCACGTTTGGTAAATCTGGTTATTGCATATTGTAGTGTTTTTTTTAACTTGGTCATTTTTACATAAATTTGTTCTATTATGTTTTACAATGATTTCGTTTGTTACATTAATTTGGTTTTATTTAACTTCAGTTTTCAACGAGTAAGCGCCTTTTTTTAGTAAATTTGCGTTAATCTTGTCATTTAAATTATCCAGACACCATGAAAAATAAATATTCGAATTAACAAGAATATTCCTCAAGGGAATTAAATAACTGGAATCTCGTTCAATGGAGCCAACAAAACAGCAATAAATTCCCCAGATACGTCTTACATTGTCCTCTTACAGCGTGACTTTATCTCGGATCAACAGACAAAACAACTGCTTCGTAATTTATTCCTTTTATCACTCACAAAAATAAAGTCATTCTTTAAATTGGAGATACAAAATCATACACACAATTTCAGGCCGCTGTTATTGGGTAAATTGTTTTTATGTGACATTTTCATTACCTTTTAATAAAAATAAACGTTTGGTAGAGAAACAAATTATATTAGCGAATTTCCCCTACGGAGAAGAAGCTATTACCGTAGATCTCAGCAAAAAACACCATTCATTTGATTATATATATTGTGTATGTGTGTGTGTGTGTGTGTGTGTGTGTGTGTTAGCACGATAGCGGCCGTAAAAATGGTCCAATCTTTATGAAATTTGGTACAAACATGTAAAGTAGTAATCAATTGAACGAGTTCGTAAACCAGCCCGATCGGACCACCGGAAGGGAGGGGTAAAGGGGGATAAACCCCCCAAAAATGTGTTTTTTTTTTAGGTTTTACATAGAAAAATAAAAAAAATCCAATTTTGTTTAGCATCATTGAATTCAGCTCAAAAAACAAACAATTTAGTATTTTGAAACATTGTTCCATGACCATTAGTTACGAAGTTATTGAAAGTAGTAAACACCGTACATTGTACCAACTTTAACCTTGTAGGAAATAAGTAAAATTTTATATCTTGTTTAATTCTTTACATAACTTAAAAAAACTTGTTTTGTGGCTTAATCTAGATGATATTCAATGTATTTTAGTCCAAAATCCCAAAAATTCCTGTTTTGATGGCAGCAAACCTGTATCCTTGTATAAAGTAGGTATTTATATCATACCATCTTTACAATCTGTATTGCAACATGCATAAAGCATCATTTTTTAAGTAATAACTAAAGCCTTTCCGGAAGTTAAACATTGAAATTTTGTACTCTCATGAAATATGTATCACAAAGGTCACAAAAAAATCTGTGAAATCACAACAGGGTATTGTTATACGTGCTCTTTTGAGTTTATAAGTATAAAAATAATGAACATATTGCATTTAATTATTTTCAAAATAGTTGTTAATCTTGTATTAGCTTGGTAGCTATATTTAAAAACCTACTTAAAAATAGATCATTTGAGAGTTTGACTAAACAAAACCAACTACACAGCGTGTAGTTATAGTTATTAATTTTTCATCTTGTACGTATATTGTATATAAAATGGTAGGTCAACTAGTCTGATAACATTTACAATTAAAGCGTTTATTTCATTTGACTATAAAGATTAGTGTTTCAAGACAAATTTTAAAATGAAATGTTTTGAGTTTTTTAATAATTTGAATTCAATCCTATTATGATCTACATGAATTCGTGTTCAGTGCTCGAATTAGTGTTTACATCTGACGTAGCTTATTATGGACTTATAGGTCTATGCAATAGTTTTGAGTTTAAACTAAAGTGTTCTCAGTAAACACAACTCACTTGTTGATCAGGGATTTGAGATCACTGTGGGTGAAGCGGATTTAAGTTCCAACAATGGAAGTTCGGCGAACCTGGTGTGTTTGAATAGCGCTCCCTTCCTACCCAGAAATATCCTATTAACCTCACATATGTGGGCACCCAGCGTATTCATTCTAATACTTCTAAAATTACGTTTAAAATGAAAAACTGTGCGAAAATTCTGAAAATTTTGAAACGTCGGATGTAAAGTAATTATTGCCTTATTTAATTGCAAAACATTTTTTCTGTATAAAAAAAGCAAATGACAAAAAAAGTTTTCCAGTTAAAATTATCCTAAAATTTTCAAAGGTTTCCATGAGTGCAGAGAAACGCCATCGAAAACATATGTACGTTGAACTATTTTAAAAGGCTCCCCAGGCACCGGAAAACTCCGAAAAAAACATTCCTTTGTCACTTTGTGTCATTTTAAAGGAGCCAACGGGCGTTGCTGTGGTTGCCCTTTACATTTTAGTGTACCTCGTGATCGTCCGCATATTCCACATCATGGGTTAAGCCAGCCCTGGCTATAAACATAAAAAATGAATGTATTTATTTTTTTAAAGTTATTTTTAATTTCCTCAGGTAGCTTGCACCCCTAGGCCCGGGCCTATTGGGTTATCGAGCCCTGTGTCTTCTCACTACCTAATAAATTAAATCAAATCAAAGCAGCTTTATTTAAAAAATAATTGGTACAAAATATACAAGGAAGTCATTTTGTCTACTTTACAATTTTTTCTTTTGTTTACATGCCATTTTTTCTTTAACCTAATATTTTTAGCAAACAAAATAAATAATTACAAAAATATGAACATTAAAATATGAAATACCCCTCACATAGGCTACTGCCCGTGCGTGAGAGTGTCGTTATCGTTAAGTATTTTACAAACTATTGAGCTAAAATGTATTTAGGTAAAAAAAATATAAATAGAAACAAGAATCTGAAGGGAAACAGAAATGGAAAACAAGATTCTTAATCATGGTATAAAGATATATTTTGGTAAGCGAAAAAATATAAGCATTATTTGTTGATATTTTAGTGCAGCTTGATAAGGACCAACCCCCCACCCTCCTCCCACCTAAGGACAAACGGACTTCTTGGACTCACTAAACATTCACACTCTCTCTCTCTCTTTCTCGCACACACACACACACACACGCGCGCGTGCGCGTACATTCATTCTCAGCATATCGGTTCATTATCGTCGGTAAACAGAGGTGATTAAGTTGTCAGAGTTATGTCTTCCAATCGAATGTAGCCAATTATTAATTTTTACTTTTAAAACAGAAAAAGATAGATCCGTGTTTTTTAGCGAATTTGGAAGATTGGTATACAAAATGTGGGAAATATCAAAAGAATTTGTTATCGAAAATATGAAATACAACAAATTGGAATTTGAATTATTGTTTTTACTGTACTTCTAGTGTGATGTGGATGATTTCTAACTTGAAGAATACTAGTAGCGTTTTTAAATAAATTACAAACAACAGCTCGAATAAAAAGTTGTCTAACATCAAGAACTCTGTATTCTTCAAACAACGCGTCCGTCGGATACCGCCGACACCTTCTCATTGCTGCCTTTAGGATTGCTTTTTGTGTATTATTTTTTGTCATTATTTTGTTAACGAGGAACACGCCAGACGCTATGCTCGTGTTATTAATATGAAGTAACGGTCTACAAAACGATTGGAAGTGTTGTCTTAAAAAGTCGGCCGACATGTCGTCGCAGCCGGGAGCTGAGCCGCCGCACAGGCCCGAAACGTAGTGTAGTAACTGGTCCTCTGTAATAGTGTGGAGAGTAAAATTTACGTCTATTGTATAGTCTGCGTCATTGAAGATAGGTGGACCGGTCGAGTTGATTTTCGAGGCAAAGTTTCTGCCAACTTGGGAAAAATATTCATTGAACTCCACCTGCCGTATTAAGTCACATTTTTGATTGTCTTTCTTTGAAGTAAATTGCTCTAGCGGGAAAATGTCTTTTTAGTAGTTCTACCTGCAATTTCATTTATTGTACTCCAAAAATCTTAGGGTTATTTGTTGAATTATTTAATTTTAATCTGTAATAATTATTTTTTGCAGTATTAATAAGAAGTATATTTCTGTAACTGACATAATAAAACCGCTTCATATATAAATTGAAAGGTTGAGTTTTTAATATCCCGCTTAATTTATCTCGAGTTATAATTTATTTAACCAGTCCTTCGGTAATCCACGGCTTTAATTTTTTAATCGATTATTTTTATTGGCTTTTGGTTTACGCGAGTTTTTATTAAATTCACTGAGAAGCGAAACAAATTGTTTACAACTTTCATTTACTTCACAAATGTCGGTAACCTGAGTCCAATCACAACTGTCAACGAGTACTCCAACCTGAGGTTTGTCAATGTACGATAATGGAGCAGTAGTGTCTTCATTTTGAGTGCGCATGCGTCTGTGAGGTATTTCCAGAGCCACACAATAATGATCTGTACCATCGGTCATAATCACAGCAGTCTTCAAGTTGTCAGTATTAAAGTTATTTACAAAAATATGATCTAGACATGTCTTGCTGTCAGCAGTAACTCTGGTGAGTTCATTGATACCACACACAAAACCTTTTTCTGATAGGATATCTAAGTAGTGTTCTGTCTTTTTATTAGTCATTAGTAAGTTTGCATTTATGTCACCCACCAGTATATAAGTATTGTCCCTAGTCGTATGGTCGTAGTATTGTCGCAGCGCATCAGTAAAATTGTCAAGGTCACTGTCGTGAGTCCTGTAGACTATCAGCAGGTCAGATCGCCTACCGTGATAAGTGATGTCGAGACTTAGGCCAAACACGCCGCCCAGCTCCAGCTCTCTACATTCACTCACACTCACTCCCTCCCTCACATACACAACCACACCGTCATTCCGATTCACACCCATGTATGTTTTGAACATTTTATACCCATCAAGTTGCACCCCAGATTTATCCGCGTCAAGCCAAGTTTCCCCTAACATTATCAACTCCAATTTAAACTTCCAACTTTCTAAATATAATAGGAAACTATCAAAGTTTTTGCTGTAGCTTGCAACAAATATTTAAATAAATGCAACGTAAGAAATCTTGTTCAATAGAAAAAAATGTATCAACCTGAGAAATGCTTATAGATTTACAACTAATATTTCTAAAATTGTCAATGTAGTCAGTTGTTTCATGCATCAGAAAAAAAACTTTTAATTGAAAACAAAAAGAAAACAAAAAAATTTTGAAAAAGTGTAAAAGAAATAATGGTTTTCTTCCCTGCCTCCCATTTCCCCTGCCAGAGTCAAGTTAAAACAATAAACATTGTTTTTTTCGAGCAATGCTTAACTAAATAAACAAATACCACGTATTCCAAATGTATACTAGCATGACCCATCTAATTCTGATATGAAAATAACAAATACTTGCAGTATATTTTGTAAAATAGTTATAAGTGATTTAATTTTTTTCCGAAAAATAGATCTGCGGTGATTGATCTTGATTGACAATTGAAGACATATGCGATACATATGTTCCTAATTGTATCAGTAAATTTTATTTGTTAATCATCGTCACAACAAAGAAAATACAAAAATATTATGTTATTGGTTTTTTTACCGCAAAGTATAAAAATAAAGCAAAGTCAAAATTTAAAAACAAACTTTTCACCATTTAATTAAGGTATAAGTCTGGAATCAGGGAAAATTACAAATAATTTTTTTTATTTTTAATATTTTTTTCTATGTCTATAATAATGTAAATACGCTCACTTTTTGGATGTTATATATTTTAAGAGATTTAAGCTTTCCAAAACAACGTTTCTATATTTTTTGTGACGTGATACTAAGTGAAGATATTACTCTCTAGGTAGATTTAACAATACCTGGCAAATCTGAAGAACCTATGCCATTCAAAGAGAGACATTTTCTAAAATCTTTCTTAAGATTATCAATATGGCCAAAAACCTAAGTCAACTAATTTAAATTATATTTCTAGTATAGTAGAAATAGTGTTAGAGGTAGAAATAATTGTAACAAAACCTATTCTTGTTGTAAATGGTAGGCAATATGGTCCTAATTGACATATTAAAAATATACATCTGTAAAGTTAAGGAAAACCGCTCAAAATCACATTTAAAAGTGGCGGCTTTTCCTACCATATGCAAATTCTTGAAAATATCTGTCGACTGCATTTTTCATCGATGTTTTCCAAGATATTGACTTTGGACCACCACCAACTATTGTTGGGTTATTGGTTCTGGTTGACAGGGTATACTCATTTTTGGCGGTCATATTGGATCCATCATACTGGATATAAATTATTTTTTCAAATGTAAAGATGTTGTTGTGAGACATCATTATAGACTAGATTTCTATCCTGAACTCAATGCTGGAATCTGTTTTTAAAAATCTCGAATCGTTAAGAAGTTATGTTCAAATAAAAATTCAGCGCTATTCATTTCTTATGGAAGTTTCATATTTTCAATATTTTTGGGGATTATTTATCTTATATCTCCAGTTTTAAATAAGATATGCTGCAAGTTTTGGTTTTAAAATACACAGTGTTTTGACAGCTTTCATTTTAGCTATTGATCATTAAAATCGGACAAGTGTTGGACGAGGTATAAGGCTTAAAGCAACTTGAAAATTATTTCTTTCAAATTTAGATTTTTGTTAGAGATTTATAGTGCAGGTTCTAAATGGGTCACAACGTTCGTTCTGGTCTCAAATTACTCAGTAAGTTATAGGCCTTCATAATACGAGACATCACTCATTAAAATCGGACTTACTTAATTTGAGTTATGAACCTTCATTACTCACAAAATCTGTTCACTTTAGAAAACAGTATATAATTAATGACTCATACATAGAAATCTAACAGGGACGCAAAAAGGTTTTAGGTTTTAATTAACTCAGTATATTATTGGCTTTCATTTAAGTTTTTATTTATTTAAATTGGTTGAGATTGAGGTGAGGTATGGACTTTCAACCAATATAAAAATTAAATTTCCAAAAATGTCATGATTAAAGACTGATATCTCCAGCCCCAACTATGATCTGTAGGTCGGAGTGGTTTTAAGACAATTGGTGCGGTTTGGTATTTGAGCTATAAATAATAAAAATCGGACAAACTCAGGATAATGTATAAATCTTTAACCACAAATAAATTTTGAAAAAAATAATTTTCAAGCTGCTTTTGGTCTTATAGTTCGTCCAACGCTCGTCCAATTTTAATGATTAATACCTCACATAAAAGACGTTAAATCACTGAGTATTTTAAGGCCAAAACATGCAGCATATTTTATTTAGAACTGGAGTTATAAGATTAATAATCCCAAAAAACATTGATAATATGAAACGTCCATAAGAAATGTATTGGGTTGAATTTTTATTTGAGCATAACTTTTTAACCTGAACTCATTGCTGAAATCCGTTTATGAAAAAGTGATCCCCCTCTGGCAAACGACTACCCAGTGGTCGTTTGATTTTTTTATGTTTTTACAAATAAACAGTTCTGAATTTTTTTGGATCCATCAATATTGTACAATTGTTCCCTGTAATGTCCTGAAAAAGAAAATATACAATATTATATACTTTTATTCTACAAAACATAACTTATACAGATTTAAAGTAACTTGTGCAAAAAGGGCCTGCCAGAATAGAGATTTTTGGCTGCTAGATGGAGGGTTAAAAGTCTAGTCTACAATGATGTCTCACAACACCATCTTTACATTTGAACAAAATAATTTATATCCAATATGGCGGATCCAAGATAGCCGCCAAAATTGAGTACCCTGTCAAAATTAAGAACCAATCACCCAACAATAGTTGGTGGTGGTCCAAAGTCAATATCTTGGAAAACATCGATAACAAATGCAGTCAAGAGACTATTTTCAAGAATTTGCATATGGTAGGAAAAGCTGACATTTTTAAATGTGATTTTGAGCGGTTTCCCGTGACTTTACAGATGTATATTTTTAGTATGTCAATTACGACCGTATTGTCTAGCATTTACAACAAGAATCATTTTTGTTACAATTATTTCTACCTCCACTTATTTTTTCACTTAATTCTACTGCACTATTCCATAACAAACAACTTATGTTCCCAAAAAGGATTATTCCCGACAAAAGGGAAAGCAGATTGAAATGCCAACAATAGACGTTGAGCCGGGCTGGGTGCCCCTGATAATTGAAGCCCTCAGCCGGAAATATCACATCAAAACCGACGCGTTCGGCTGCGTTCATATGATATTTAACGTGACTCCACTCAAAAATGTTACTTCATCCAGTCATTATTGATTCAGCAATATTAAATCAGTTTAAATTGGTGTTCCAGAAAAAAAACTGTAGGCCTAATGTATCAAAACAGTGCCGGTATTTAAACATTTATTTAAGACTCTGTTTAAGAGACAGTTGATAAAATTAAAACATTTTCGGCCGTTTTAACATCAATGCACCATGTATAAAATGTGAAGTTAAGCCAACTAAAAATGTCTTTGTCAACAACTCCATTACTGTTGAGGTACATGAGTGAAGATGGTACAGCGTCATGAACTGTATGTGTGACTAAGTTAATCGGTAATAATCAATGTATTATTGTCTGTAATAATACATGTGATAATTAATATACAGTTCGCCCATTATATAATCTCCGGCTATGGCAGAGTCAGCTGGTTGCAACGCGCGGGGGAGAGGGGATACTTTTCTAAAAACATTGTTCTAGAATCCCAATGTTTGTCAAACGCTATGTTTACCAAAATCATATGTTTAATATATCATATGATACGGTTATTAGCGTAGTACCCATAGCCGGAGATATAATTCGCTATGAACTGTATTGTTAATGTATTACTGTAGGATTATTGTATGTAACCAGCTTTAACAATGTTATTTTTTCATCAGAAGGGTTGAACTTTACGACTTTCACATGCAAGAAAAGGCTTTCACTTGCGATTTTTATGGGGAAAAATCAGCCAGCTCTAAAAAAACAGCTACAGGTCTATGCTAAGAACTATATTGTTCGTCATAATTCACAATACGAGTCAACTACTTCATAAAACAAAGATTTAAAAAATTTTGACCACTAAAGGACAAACGATCCATAAATTGGTTATATGTTGCATCTCCATTTAAAACAATCACCTGATGAAGTGCTCGAGTCAGGTCAGAATAGTACGACAAATGCGATCAGCTGATCATCTCAACACTAATCGCCCTCAGAAAGGGGAAATAACTACTTCTGCCCCAAACCCTTGTATTTAAACATGCGTTTTGACCGCATTAGAAGGAAAACTACACCAGAAATATACAGCTGAGAAGTTAGAAAATACCAAAATGTATGAAGACCAAAGATAATGTTTACACAGTGTCCGCGACACTAAAACTGTATTTTTGTTTTTTATTCTTAATCTATGTCTAAGGCGGTTAAACTACTTACGTTTTTACCCATTGAATCAGTGAATGAGTAGTATTAAGCCGGCCGAAATAAAAAATGCTTAAAATACCTTTAAGGAAACATATATGGGTATGTTTACCTAGCAGCTTGTTATTTATGTCAAACCAAGCAGACTATAGCAGTCAGAACTAGCATCCACTCTGATTCGCTAGGGTACGGTCGGTCACCAACGAAATCCTTGAGTGGCTAGTAATTTACAACTTCCAATCTTCTAAGATTGGAAAAAAATAAGGACATGTCCTTTACGGTTTGGGGCCCTTGGATATTTTACTTTTTGATTTCACAATAACAAAACCTGTTAATTTTCCAATTATAAATCAAATGATTTATTGATAAAATAATATCTATAATATTATAAGTATTCAAATATTTAAAAAAAATTATTAATTATATAAGAAATCGCTAGGAATTGACATTTTACTTTGGTAATGAATTCTTTGTTGACTTAAACGCTTACAGAGCAGGGCAATAGTCGAGTGAAAACTCCCTTGAAGTAGATTAAAATAAAAATATAATATTTATACAGAGAACAATCAAACAGAGGTCGCTTTTAAATGCGTCTTCTGCTGCGCCCAAGTACTAGTTACAGTTAAATCCAGCTACAGTTACAGTTAAGTTACTAGTTAATAGTTACATCCAGCTGAAGTTAAGTTAAATTAGGAGAGAGCAGCGGCAGTGCTGCTCTTTCACGGGGTCGCTGGCGAACTAAGTCTTCGTCACAGCTAACCAGCGCTCGACACCAGCTAAGCGCAACATTAGAACATTAGAAGATACCTCTGTTTGATTCTTATCTTATGTATCTAAATTTTAACTAGAAAAATTCGGAATTTGCAATAAAACATACACAACAATTTTTACTTAAAGTCTAAGATATTTATTTACTTTACTCTGTACACGCTTTATTTTTCAAACTTTAACACTATTCAATTGACTAATTAACTGAATAAATTATATATTTTTCAAAACATTTAATCTGTTACTTTACGTTTATGCTTTTTTTACAGTAGAATCTTTACTATTTATATTTTAACATAGAAATTAAATAATTTAAATCGTAACATATTACACAATTTAGACATGAGTTAATCGAATTTGGGTGAGTATTAGTTAAATCTTTGAAACGCAATAATGAAATTTAAACCAGAAACCCGTTTACTCTTTTTTATTTTTCTGGTAATGTTAACGCTAGAAAGCGAGAACAATGCCATTGAGCCAACGATTCGTTATTTCACGTAAACAATCAACAGTAATGTCGTAACCTATTGCAAGATGTAAAACAATATTAAAGTCATCATAATGTTAAGATCTGAGTATGTTCGAAGACGTTTTATAAAAATACCCCCGTTGCAGCAGGCCTGCATACTCAGTGAATTTCAAATGCAAAGGAACATAGTTCAAGCCAACAGCGAGATTTAAAATGTTGTGTAAGCTCCATAAGAAAAACATGGGGAATGAGTATATAGGTTTTCTGCCACGAAAATGGAAATATCGGAGATTTTAGACTATTAAACATTAGATATCATCTAGATGAAGCCACAAACCAAGTTTTATCGACATATGTTGAGAAATAAGCAAGATATAGTATTTGACTTATTTCCCATAAGGTTAACATTGGGACAACGTAATGTGTTACCACTTTCAATATCTCGGTAACCAACGGACACAGAGCAGTGATTTAAAATACTAAATTGTTTTTTTCCGTTTTTTTCGCTGAGTTCAATGGTGCCAATAAAAATTCGATAAATTTAATTTTTCTATGTAAAACTTAAAAAACCCCATTTTTTGGGAGGGGTTATCCCCCTTTACCCCCTTCTGGTAGTCCGATTGGGCTGGTTTGCGAACTCGTGCGAGTGATTACCACTTTACACGTCTGTATCAAATTTCATTAAGATCGGACCATCATTACGGCCGCTATCGTGCTAACAGACACAAACACACACACACACACACACACACACACACACACACACACACGCACACACACACACACACACACACACACACACACACACACACACACACACACACACATTAAATATATAAATTCAAACGAATGACGTTTTTTGCTTCTGAGAGCCCCAAAACGAAAAGTTATCATGGTCTTGGGCTTAGGTCTTACCAAGAGACCTACGGTAATAGCTCTTCCCTGAAGGGAAAATTCGCTAATAATACATTTTAAGAAAAAGCTTTTCTTTGAAATATACGTGCACGATGACAGTTACACTTTACAGTACCATTGAATATAAATAATAAAGGGATTAAAAAAGGATAAAGAAGGGGGGTTTGTAAGAGAGAGGAAATGAGGGAGGGGCAACAAGGAAGAGGGTTATTATTCAAAGCCAGTTGGAGAGCAAAGTCGAGGCGGCTTCCCAAGTGCAGCTGACGCTGTCCCGATTGTCAACTCTTTTTCAAGTAGATTTAATTGTTAATTTTTAAACTCCTCTTTACAATAATTTTAGAATTGAATTTTTTATGGCTTCTCTTTATCAAATAATTCTGAATAATATTAAAATTTTGTGTTATTTGTTAAAAGCTATGAATATCTACCATTTTTGTTTTCAAAATTAGTATGAGGTTTTAGTTTTTTTTTATTGATATCATGACAGAATTTCCAAAAGCCACCTTAACAGTTTAGATTTTGAAATATGTATGGAAAAACTATGTGCAGAGCAGGGGCGGGGCTTATTTAAAAAAAGAATACAATTAATCAAGAGTGAATTACCCATCCTAGACAACCTGTGATGAGGAAGATTTAATTTATAATTGCCCCTGGATGATATTGGATATAGAAAACTCACTTGAATTTATCTAAGTGAAAGTTAAAACCTAAAAAATATATAAATTAATTTATGTCAATATTTGTATTTGAATGAAAAGAGGAAGGCAATGATCCAGTACGGCATATTGTATGAACTACCTTTTTTTAGATCAGCAAAATGTCATTAATATGAGGAGGATGTCACCAAAAATTAAACCATAGGCTATATGTGACTGAAATAGTCCGAAATAAGCTGTTCTTAGATAAGTTTGAGAAAAAATATCCTTTAATTTCCATACTAAATAACCAACTCTTGAAATGTTTTTACAACTTTTTTCAATATAGTCACTCCAGTTCAATTTAAAATCAATGGAAGCACCTAATAATTTAACTGAATTATTATCCTCTATGTGATTACTTGAAACAACTTTCATTTACGACAGGTAAAAGAATAAGACAAATTAATTTTAATTTCAGCCAATAATTGAACGAATACTATGGTACCATACTATGGTGATACTATTTTTCATTATATATTTTGTTTAGCATGTCATTTAATAAATTAAATAAGATTAAAACTAATAAATTCTTCTAATATCAAAATAAATGCCCTTCCATTGATAGCAGCACATAAAAGGTCTCAAGCAAACCCAAGTCATTACTTCAGCTTCCAAAAAAAAGGCAAAAGTCATTGAAAAATATGCGGATGAGTTCTACGATATTTCTTGGAATTCCGACTAAAGAAGCATCCAAATAAGCCAAAATTGTCCATAATGTACATGTACTCAAGAGAATACGTGTACACTCAAGATAACGATTAAACAATTTGTTAGATATTTTTTAAGTAGATACTGTTTTTACCAATGTTTACTATTGAAAACAGTAGTTGTAATTTTTTATTAAACCCAATTTAGTATCCTCCCTCAGTAAAAAACTTGGTTTTCAGCCCATACAACTTTTTAAGTCATTCAAAATATGTGGATGAGCCATAGACAATTTCTAGGAATTCCGATTTAAGAAGCATCTAAAGACCCACAAAACTCCGATCCTCAGCTTTTGCATTATATGTATTTTTTTTAGAATGTGGCGGCCTTTATTACCTTTCATTTGCCCCCCCCTCCACAGTACCTCAGGCCTTATCAATAAAAGCAAGGAGTGAGCCGGTACAGTACAAGGATGAACAGCACTGCTTAAGTATGCGACATCATCGGGACTCGATCCTATGACGCTGCCGCCTCAGAACCGGGGTCGAGTGTGCTACAAACTGCGCCACCGACTCACTACGCAATAATAAACAACACTAAATGGATGTAAGGATGGAATATTAATAACCACAAAGGAAATACAAACTGAAGTGGACGCCATTATTTAATTTTTAAGCTAAACATATAAATACATAGATGAAAACCACTATATTGGCAGGAGCTGATTTGATATTACGATCTTTCTTCAGATCGTATCATAAAAAATATGATCGCTCCTTGCTGAAGAACGAAGTTAACGTAGGGTAGCTGCAACAGATGATGACTGTAACAGCTGTGCTTGTTGATTAGATTGTCGGCGCGCCTTTATTCTCGCATTGAAAAAATTATAAGAACACTTACTTTGATATATTTTTTGAGATTTAGAATGAACAAAATTTTTGTCCCTGCTTTGAGATAGGTTCAAGGTATCGATTTTATTGACATGATATCAATCATCCATGCATATAGTATAGTATTATATTTATATATATTTTTTAAGGATATTTGTTATGAATGTTTTTTCGTCTTCAAAATTATCTGCCCTTTCAATGTCTGTGGGTACCTAAATAACTGCAATGCTTATTAAAAATAATACATTATTTTGATAATGTAGAAAAAAATCCTCGAGAATTATTCTTAGAAATATTCTGTTACCTTAAACATGATATTCCTTGAGGGTTGAAAGTATTGGAACAAGGCGATGCGAGCACAATATTCATCGATATAAACATTGCTTTTATGTATCAACATGATGTTTTATGTTGCTACCCATTAGTATCAACATGCTTAAAACAATTTAGTCACCAAGAGCTGGTGATGACTACAAACTAGGAACAGTCTCCTTTGCTTGAAATAAAGAATGCATTAAGAATAAATATTTTTAGCTTGTAGAAACGTTTTAGTTACATTTTTATTAAGAGCTCCAAAACAAAAGAATTTATAAATAAAGTATTTTATTGTTCATATTACTATGTTTAAAATTAGTAAAATAATAATAGGTACATACCTCATTTCTAACCGTTGAAATAAATAGTTACGGCAATTAACTTACATTTCGTTGGGATGGCATTGGGGATGGCATTTTCAAAAGGGTCTTTAGAAAATAATTCATCCTATTTTTTTCATATGTGAACCACTTGAGAATGGCACCCCGACGAAATATGTAATATGTAGTGGCTAACCGTATCCGATTATTCAATCGGTTAGCCATGATGTATTTCACTATTATTGGTCTGTAGGAATGTTCAGGATCTACAACAACAGATTTTTATTTACTTCTTAACGTTACTCTGAAATCATTTTACCATTGTTGGACAAATCTTATAATTTAGTACCTTTAAACGTTAATCTTTTGAATATTTAACGTAAACCTTTAACGTTGCACAGTTGAATTGTTTCAACTAGAAGCGGTAAAGGTATAATGAAATATTTTTAACAACGTACTTTTTGTTCGAAGTATAATTATGTGTTTTTATTTATCTTACGATGTTTTTTTCACTATCTAATAATAATTAAAAAATTACAAAATACCTTAGTTAAGAGTTTGTTTTGACTAAGCCAAACCAAAAACCCGATAAATAGAAACACATGATACGAGCAAAGAAACTTCTTTGAACGAACAAAGAAGTTCGTTGTCAACGATATTCCTCCTTATTGACCGCTTCTAGTTTGCTGCAATAAATAAATATCTTTACGAAACAGAGGAAATTTTAGCTTATTTTATCGTCATCGTAAATTTGTACATTGTTATAGTACAAAAGAAGCAAAGTTAACATCATATAAAAACAAGCTAAAACAAGGTGGGACAGAGAGTTACACGGTCAACCTCCAAAGCGGCCCTCGTATAAACAACAAGTGTAAATATACAATGAACCGGACCTAGAGAGATCTCTAACCTCAAAGTGTCGGCTCTCCACAAATGAATATTCTAGTTACCTTTAGAACTAAAGTTTTCAGATGTAACTGTAAAATTTCTTGGCTAAGAATTAATATTGAAACAAAAATACTCCAATAAGTCTAGTTTATTATGCTCAATACAGCTTTCATTTTGCCCTTGGAGTTTTAAATTAAGGTGTGCTACTTTAAATTAATTTTTTGTGTTAATATAAGGTGACTTTGAAGTTGATTTGATAGCAATTCATGATAGCTGTTCAGGATTTGGTCTTTTTTGCAATGATATTCTGCCTGGATTTTAATCGTGAATTTTTTGGATAATTTTTTGAATAGTTTATTTTGAACGTATATTGTTATTTAAAGGTTTGATTGTTTAAAATATTACTTATTGAATTGTGATTTTTTTAGGTTTATAATTATTATGATCAGTTTGACATGTTTTATAAGTATTTCAGTTGGTCATGTGACCCGGTGCCTGAGTTTTGTATCGTGATATTTTACTGTACTACCGACTTGTTTTTTTATTTGTAAAACAGTTTATCTTGTAAAATATTAATACCAATCAATAATATTCATAATATTGAATACTATATGAATCCCAAACGTAGGTTCTGCCCTCGAGGTCGTTTTTACTTTCTCCCCCCTATACAATGTATATGGAGAAAGTATTGTTTTCGTCAAAATTTTCGAATTTGAGTTGTTAATGGATATATTCGTTTTAGTGCTCCCTGAATCCAAAAAAGCGGTTTTTGGCGTGGTGTCTGTCTATCTGTCAGTGTGTGTGTGTTGATGTATGTGTGTCTGTGTGGATGTAAACTAAGCTAGAGACACCAGTGGTCCGAATTTCATGAAATTTGGCATTTAGGTATAAAGCCGTGGTATCTCCAGGCGTATTTTTCATTTTTTTTAATTTTTGATTTTTAAGGGTATTTACCCCATAAAAACCCATAAAAATGACAAAAATCCAAATTTCTCAAAAACGGCTCTAACGATTTTGATAAGAATTTCATGGTTTTTAGTGCTTACGATGACAAACAAAATGACACCTCCCGCATGTCTGTAAAAATTCAGGTTCAGAAGTTATGAGGGTTTAAGTATTAAAAGATCCATATTTTATAATTTCACAAAATCTGTAACCTCCAAAGTAAATATACTTGCAACCATTAAATTTGACTTGAAAAACTAAATAATGCAGTATTTTGAATCATTAGTTTACGGTAACTGATTACGGAGATAATTGATATTTTAGTTTGGCGGTAAACGCAGTACGTTGTCCAATGTTATTCTTATGGCAAATATTTAAAAACCGATATCTCCGTTATTTACTAACCAATCTTGATAAAATTGTGTATATATTTGTCTGATAATTAATTGTTAATTCGTTTTATTTCACTATATATGTTTTCTGGTTTTAAATGGCTTGAAGGGAAAAAGTATGTGTCAGTTTCCTGATACCGTTTATTAAAAATGTTTTAATACACTTTGCTCAAACCAAAGTAGTGCAAACTGCATTGGAAAAACTGGTAGGGATTATATTGTGTTTCCGCCTGCAGTTTTCGTTATAACGTAAGCGATGCATGCTCGCTCGATGCATACTCGCTTTACTGAATCGGTGAATGTGAATCAGGTGGACGTTCCGAATACAATTCATATAAACAATTAAATTAAAAATCAGATTATAGTTCATTTTACTCATAATTTTACGAAATATGTGTTTCACACCGATGCTTTAGATTCGGAGGGTTATTATTTTTCTCCCCAGGCGTGCGAAAATAATTTTAGCTGCTTTTTGAAATTTTAATCTCAATATACCATGACGTTTTAACTTGAAACGATCTCGACCCTAAAAACTTCACTTTCTGTCGTGTCTGAAAATATGTTATTTTAGGCTTAAACTGAAGTTAACGATTTGGAAGAAAAAAATACTTAACTAATTTTAGTCTTATTTGACATAACTTAAAATATGTGAATTCTTAGTTTCCGCATTTCTTGGAATCCTACTCTTGTTCCAGATTACCATAGGGAAATAAGCGAACTCAAGTTTTTGTGACGTATAAGTCAATAGTAAATTCATTCGTGTAAAGAGTATCAATTTAAAGTTGTTATTTATGAGAGTCTAGCAGTTGTGATATTTCTAGAACTTTAAAAGCTGACGAAAACCTTAATTTGATATTTGAAGACTTTAACTTCGAATCTTATCTTATAAAACGTTAATAATCTAATTTAGAATGATGATAATGCTATTTGAATGCAACAGCTGCACCGCACTGATTGTTTACTCTACGTGGAAACGTTAAGCTATGAAGATGTCACTTTCCATAAAACTTGTTATCTTGCTATTTTCAACGTCAATACCATTAGTTTAACACTGATATGTAGATCAATTAGGACTTTATTTTAAAATTGGCTTAAATACCGAATGTCTTTTCATACAACTCACATCATGATAAGCTTGGCGATCCTACTGGCCGCAAGTAGCATATGCTGAAACAACATGTCTTACAAACAACATGCCTTACAAACAACATGTCTTACAAACAACATGCCTTACAAACAACATGCCTTACAAACAAGTCCAGTCTTTTAACCGATTTAACGAATCTTAGAACAAATGAAAATATTAATAAAGAAATAACTCAAAAGAATACCGTATTTCAAACGATTCTCAGCCTAGCACAGACCTTAGCCATATCATTATTGTTTTTCTAAGGACATTAGGGATTGTATTATTTTGTAATAAAGAATTAGGCCTACGACTTTTATATACAATATCATGTAGCAGAAGATGCAATGCAAATAAATAAATCAAGAAATAAGATAAAAACAAATTTAGAAAACGTTAATTGTTTTATACGTAAACGACGTTTTATCTGAGTTTTATGGGATAGTAGAGTGATTTCTTTTCTGGAATTAACGTACTTATCATGTAATGTTTTGTAAGATAAACAAAGCGAACAAGGAGTTGCACAGGCGAACACAGAAGCAGTCATACAAATAAACAAGTGTTGATTACAACGACCTGTAAGCTCTAACTTCAGAGTTTCGACACTGCTCAAATAAATATTCCAGTCTCTTTTAGACTGAAGATAAGATTTTTTGGCCTTGGTCCATGAAAAAGTGAATGGCATTTTATGCGTAAGATTGAGTTTAACATAGCTATGTAGATACTGTGGAGGTTTTTATATAAAAAATAAGTGAGATTAGTTGATTGGTTAGGGCTGTTATAACAATTATTAATAAAACATTTTTCAAACAAAACCCCTTATTTATTCACATTTTTTATTACAACTTTTTTGACAAAATGTTTCGGCAATTTATGCCATCATCAAATATAACATAACCTCTTTCTAAAAAATAAGTGTTTTTTTGTACTATGCTGAAAATACTAGACAATGAATATCTTGATGTACACTAAACACACGTCATCTGTTTCTGAAGAGTGAATAGTGATGATAAAGGTTGAACAGAGAGAAGGCACTGTTGATATTGCAGCAGCTGATGCCTTCCCTCTTCATTGTTAATTCTGCTACAGGTCAGTGTGTTATTGAAAAGAATAGAAATGTTCTAGCGTTCTTCCTAATCTACCTACCTAAAGAGTTTTTCTACCTAATAGAAACAGACTTAATTATCATCGAGGTGTTTGAGTCTTAATTAACACCATTTGCATTTGCATTTTATTGCATTTGTGGGGGGCAAATGCAACTTAAAAAGAAGCCGCCATCCTCTTTTTACAAAATAGAATAGAATAGAATAATTGTATCTCCTTGCTGTGTTCAAACTTTTATAATCACATTCACCAAGCGCTCAACCCGATGCAGGTAGCCTACTGATATTTTTTATGAACAACATTAAATGTTTCAAGATCACCCTTGAGATGTTTTGACTGCTTGGTGTTTTGTGGTTTAGCATTAGAATGATGAGTTTTATAAAGTATTACCTTAATAATAACATTTCTATAGATATAAAAAGTCAGTAAAACACTGTTTTGAAAAAAAAATCGTTATCCTACATCATCCCAAGAAAGTTATAACCGGATTCATTTTACATTGGGCTCTTATTTTTACTTTGCACACTATCTCTTTGCTTAAAAATGTTTTAACTTAAAAATACAAAATAGTCAAAATCAATATAAATTATATTTCCAGTATTGTTTATATTCTAGTTATTAAATATCTACTTTCTCGCTTCACAACAGTGGTATCGCCTGTTTTCGTTATGCGTTTAGCATCTGCGAAAATTCGTTATTGCATTGTTTAAAATGCAAAAATAATAGACCTGAAGCTGGGAGGTCAAAAATTACGTCAAAAAGTGCACATGTAAAAGTTATACCGTTTTGAAGAAGCATCCTGGGGGGGTTTTGAGCCCTCAATCTGGAGGCTTTCTCCAAGGTGGACAAACTTGAAAATAACCCATAAACAGGGTTTTTTTTGCAATTTTCACGTTGAACAATTTAAATGATCAAAGTTTAGTTCATATACCATTGAATTCAGCTTAAAAAAAACAAACAATTTGGTATCTTGAATCATTGCTCTATATTCATTGGTTACCGTGATACTGAGGGCGATGAACTCAAAACGTCGCGTCACCCTATGTTAACCTTATGGGAAATAAATAAAATGGATAACTCGCTGGTGTCTCAACATATCTTAATGAGACTTGATATGTGGCTTCATTTAGTTAAGAGCTGTTGTATATTAGCCTGAAATCTCCCAATTTTGCATTTCCGTCGCAAAAAACTTGCACACATTTTCCCCATGTTATTCGTATGGGGAGAGAACAAGCCTACAACATCCTTATTTTTTAACATAAATGACAAAACTTGGTATAAGGCTTCTTCTAGTTGAGGTTTATTGGATATTGACTTAAAACCACCCAATTCTTACATATCTGTTGCAACAAACCTGCAAACTTCATCCCCGTGTTATTCTTAAGGAAAATACAAAAAAAGTCACTTTCAAGTTTGTCCACCTTGGAGAAAGCCCCCAGATTGAGGGCTCACAAACCCATTTTTGAAACCCCCCAGGATTCCTCTTCAAATTGGCACAGCTTCTACATTTGCTCCTTATGACGAATTTTTCACCTCCCAGCTCTCGGTCTATAATGTTTACCATGAAAAAGTAATGATTACTATATTTTTTATTGATTTTATTGAAAATATTCGTTATTGATTCATTTATTTTTTCCGCTATGTAACGAAAAATATCGTTCATAACCTGAGTGAAAGTGCATTTTATACGTCCATATTGTAAACAAATACATATTCTTGACCACACTGTACGAATCGCTCAATGAATCTCGCAATCTAAGCATATTTTTTTCGAATATGCAACGATTCACTTCCTACACAAAAATGTGTTACTAAAATATATACAGTCATGAATTGCTCACATTTTCACCAAACATTATACTTTTTTACAACTAATAAAGGTAACAAAGAAAAAAAATATCAATAGTCTCCGTCGACACAGCTGAACAGATAACGTTTGGACAGCACCGCAAACTGATATTTCCGCTCGGCTAGCTTCCGGTCTGTAGCGGACATCCGCTCTGTGTCTGTCAAAATAACAATAGAGGTTTAAGCTTGAGTTTTAGTGAAAAAAATATATATATATTTGTCTGAAAAATCTATATATTACTACGCAAGCGGTTTTCTTTTCACAGTCCAGCCGCAATAATGGCTTGACCGAATTCAACGTTTGAGGTGTCAAATTAAAGGGATATTTGTGGAGATTTGTCAACAAGTCTCAGAATTTAAAAAAGGGTGTCACTAAAGTACAGTAAAGGGCTGAAGTTATGGAACAATGGCACTTTTCATCGACATTTGAGCAAGCTCAGTTCACTTTGCTTACAAACTGAACATATGGTCAAGCTCTGAATAAGTTCGACAGGTAAACCACTCTGAATTAGTTCTACAAGCAGCAGCACTTATAACTATTATTAATTTTTCGAAAAGAACACTTTTTATTTTTACAGCTGCTTTGGCTTTGTTTTTAACAGTTTCCTTTATGTATTATGTAATTTAGGTTATGCTATGAGTTTTTAAAGGTCTTAAACACTGCAGTTACCAGTTTTACAATGTAGTTTACGATATTGTTTTTGAAGTTATATTAACCTGAGCCAATCAAACGTTGGATTTGATTCATTTATAACCCCACCGATAAGAAGAAGACGAACACTGACCGGTCGGAGGAGTCGGAAAGAACACGATCCCAACAACTGGCATCACCCTCCCAATGTAACATTTGATGCTCCTTCCAACCACAGACCAATAAACTAAACATGTTTTCATTGCGGTGAGTTGCATTTCAAGAATGAAAAGACTGGTAGAGATAATACGTCATTTACGCTTTTTTGTCAAAAAGGTAAGACAGCCGTTCCGTTTTTGCTATAAAGACAGCCGTGTTCCCTAAAATATCTGTTTTGTCGATGATAATCAATAAGTTGCAGCGCCACTCCCCAAACAAAGGAAGTCATTGCTCACGGCGCCAGTGTTTGCTCTCGGTCAGCTACATGTAGCTGTAAGCAGAGCTTGATCTTTTGCCTGTATTAAAATATACATTATAGAAACAAGATGACATGGGGAAATGAAGGTGTTCCCTAAAAAAAATTGACGTTTACCGGAAACTCCTGCGGTCGATCAAATTCACTTTAAAAGTTTCAGTGGCTAAGCCATTATTTTGTTAATGAATTTAGCCCTTTGATTAAACTTGAAAAGTATATAAGTAGGTTGATTATTCTTCATTCTTATACTGTACTACATTATTTTTGCTCGATTTCGAGCCACGTGTTATCTAGCTAAAACTATTGTTCAAAACATGATTTTTTAATTGGTTACAATTTTTAATGCATATTAAAATCATTCATCGATGTTTGGAATATACAAATACATAAATATTTAGCATAATCTTCCTAATTTATATGTACATTGATTTCGTAAAATGAATATTGTTACTAGAATAACGTTGCACTTTAAAGTCTTACACATTGAATAAACGGTTTATATCAGCTCAGAATATGTTTCACAGATCGATTTTCAACAATGAAATGAATTTATAATTTTGCCAAATATTTGTTGAGTCCCCAAGCTTCTTATTGTTTCTTATGTTGTATTTACGAGTAGAAATGTAAAGGAACATAATTTGACCACACGTAATCATTAAGTTATAAATTAAATGTGTTTTTTAGTATCTCGCTGAACTGTAAATCATTAAGGAAATAAATATTCCCACAGACTGAAACATGATCAGAGACCAAGACATTGCTGTAACATAAAGACCTTAAGCGGCACTTAGGAGAAAGTGATGGCACTGTGAGGAAAGTGCTCTCAGAAATAAACCCTCACACAAAGTCTTATTATACCATTCTGGTTATACTCGTTGTTCCTGGATTAAAATTCAAAATTTTCCATTTGAAATTAATCTTAATCTACAGACTCATTTATTTTCAGACGAAGCACAAGATAGGTCTCACACGTTCAAAAATCTTTTGACTATTGACATAAACACCGTTCAAATTTAAATATTCAGCAGGCGAGGCACGGAAACGGAAAATTCCCAAGGCGGTTCATGTCTTGTAATGAGGATTGACGTTTCGTGAAGCATGGATATTGCGGGGAAATATCGGGGTTGAATATGGAAACAGCTCTGTAGTGGAGTTCCTGGAGCGTTAAAATCACCAAAACCTCGGAATACACCAAATCAGAATTAATTTTGTAGATTGAGGCATAATTCTCTTTTTCATACTATAAATGAAAATCTTTACCCATTTATTTGTTGTGCTTTTGATTTTTTCACTGTTTTTAATCAAAATTTAAATTTATCACATCTTTACCATTAAAAATGAACTGTTATTGTCTTATATAATTATTTTTCCCTTTTGTTTCTCAATATAACAATTTTAGGCCATCTTTATGCATCATTGGACGGCAAAAACTTCATTTCCAACGAGTTTCAATTTTCGGCCGCCATCTTGGATCCGCCATATTGGTTACCAAATTTTTTTTATTGGAAAGGTAGTGTTGTGACCCATCATTTCAAGCTAAAATTCAACATTAAATGCAAGGGTGAAATCCGATTTCGAAAATTTTAACTCGTTTTCGAGATATTATATATTTAAAATTTGTATTTTACTAGATTTTACAGGTTATTTTCTCCTAACGATAATACGAACTAATTCATAATTATTTTTCATAAAAGTAACAAGGAATAACTGTAGGCAATTGCTAAATAATTATTACTTAGATATAATTAATTATCATCCGTCGCCATCTTGCATCCGCCAATTTTGGATCCGCCATCTTGAATCCGCCATATTGGTTGCCATAATTTTTTTCAAATGCAAAGATACGTGTTGTGACCCATCCTTTCAAGCTAAAATTCAACGCTGATTGTAATGGCCAAGTCCGATCTGAAAGGTTTTGACTCGTTTTCCGTTTTCGAGATATTATATATTTAAAATATTTATTTTACTAGTTTTTACAGATTTTTTTCTCCGAACGATAATACATGCTGATATATAATAGTTTTTTATTAAATTAAAAATGAATAACCGTCGGCTATTACAAATTATATCATTACTTAGTTATAATTAATTATCAGCCTCCATACTGGATCAGCCATCTTGGATCCGCCATATTGGTTTCCATTTTTAAAACTTAAGTTGTCATTTTTAGGACATTTTATGGTATTGATAGGTCTCAAAATTAACATAGTTTTTAAGCAAAAAATTTAAAATGGAGGAGAAAACAGTATATTTCACTAGTCACAAAGTGGCCCATTTCGGTAGAGATATTGTGGTACTTGTGATATATAAGCCGAACATGTAAAAAACTATCGAGTCCCGAAATGGTACTTTTGTGACGACTTTTCAACACGATGCAAATAAGTAACTGAACATTGACAAAAATCTGACATTTCATAATGTAGTAATTTTTTTATATGTAAACATAATACGGCTGTACAGTCTATTTTTTAAAGACAGCTGATAGAACGATATAACATAGAACAGTCAAAATATGAACTTCGTTTGAGTACAGAAAGGTTTTTTTGAGTACGGAAAAGCAATGTTAGGGTAACGAAAGCAATGTTTAGATCAGGAAAAGTCAGCTGATCATGATTGTTTTGATTTAAGGAAATCGAGGGTCTTCGTAGATTGTAGCTGTATGGGTATCGAGCTATTTTTTGAATGAAGGGTGATTAAAATATAATTTCTGAAGCATAAAAATACATGTTAATATTTTTATGTTATGTTCTAAACAATAACTGATCATGAAAATTCCCCAATAAACAGTCCTGACAGATTAAGCGGGTTGCCCTGTGGAGTTATACCAACATTGGATTTTTTTATATGTTTTTGGCACATTCGATCGCTGTTTCTCTCACAGTTCACATTTTAAAAAATCATAAAAATCCCCTATGTTGGTTCAACATAACCAATAGGGGAAAAATATTTTGACCAATCTCCAGGCCCGGTGACAGGATTTTCGGGCCCCTGTGCAATTAAGAAATCCGGGCCCCTGGCGACCTTTTTTTACTAATCTTGTGTGATTTCGGGCCCCCTTTTTTGCCGATTTCGTGTGATTCCGGGCCCCCTGTGAGTCCGAGCCCCTATGCATTTCCCGGAATCCAATATGGCATATTCAAGATGGCAAATTCAAGATGGCGGATTCAAGATGGCAGATCCAAGATGGCGGCGGTTGATAATTAATTATAACTAAGTAATAATTATTTAGCAATAGTCTACGGTTATTCCTTGTTACTTTTATGAAAAATAATTATGAATCAATTCATACTATCATTAGGAGAAAAAAACCTGTAAAATCTAACAAAATAAAAATTTTAAATATATAATATCTCGAAAACGAGTCAAAATGTTTGAAATCCGATTTCGCCATTGCATTTAGCGTTGAATTTTAGCTTGAAATGATGGGTCACAACCCTATCTTTGCATTTGAAAAAAAATTTTTGAAACCAATATGGCGGATCCAAGATGGCGGCCGAAAATAAAAATTCATTGAAAATGAAGTTTTTGCCTTCCAATGACGCATAAAGGTGGTCTAAAATTGTTATATTGAGAAACATAAGGGGAAAATAATGATATAAGGCAGTAACAGTTCATTTTTAATGGTAAATACATGTGATAAATTAAAATTTTGATTGAAAATGGTGAAAAAAATAAAAGCACAACATATAAATGGGTAAAGATTTTCATTTAAAGTATGAAAAAGAGAATTACGCCTCAATCCTAAAAATTCATTCTGATTTGGTGTATTCCGAGGTTTTAACCCATAGGCACTCCACTACTGGGCGTCGGTCCCGCCCTCTGCTCTATTAGGGATGTAAAAAGCAAAATGTCTCGTGGATGAGGGTGGAGATTCATAGTCAATAACATATGTCACTGTCTTATTCGGTTTAAAGCTTAAAACTGCTAAAACAGATTTATAAAAAAATAGTTTTTAACTGAAAGTATAATAATATTAAATTCGAATTTTAGATCGCCATACATGCTGAGTGGTCCATGGTAACGGGAAATTGTAGACAGTAAAAACATATAATTCTTTGCTACTACCCTAATTAATTGTTGGTAATTAGAAACTTTTAAAATAAATGTCATAAAAGGTTATGATTAGAAATTACAATTGAATTCTGGGGTATGTCTTCTTTATCCAGTTTAATGTTTTTAAAAATGCTGAAAGACCAGCGTGAATCTCCAATAACATGGCTATACCAATGTCATGGCTACACCGATAATATGGCTATACCGATAGCATGGCTACACCAATGACATGGCTACACCAATGATATGGCTACACCGATAACATGGCTACACCAATAACATAGCTACACCAATGACATGGCTACACCGACGACATGGCTACACCAATAGTGTGACTACACTGATAACATGGCTACACCAATAGCGTTGCTACACCGATAACATGGCAACACCAATAGCATGGCTACACCGATAACATGTGTACACCAAATGACATGGCTACACCAATAGTGTGACTACACTGATAACATGGCTACACCAATAGTGTTGCTACACCGATAACATGGCAACACCAATAGCATGGCTACACCGATAACATGTGTACACCAAATGACATGGCTACACCGGTAACATGGCTACACGAATGACATGGCTACACCAATGACATGGCTACACCGATATCATGGATACACGAATGACATGGCTACACCAATAACATGGCTAGACCAAAAACATAGTAGGCGTACACCAAAGAGAATAATGTGAACTTTAGATTTGAGCATACCGACAGCCTGCACCATAATATTTGATTGAGACTATACCGAGACTTTGAATGGAGGCTGGTATAATTGGGATTTCTGCCTTGCTTTATCAAGAATCAAGAATACTTTATTGCGACTGCCTTCTACAAGCATTGACAAACGTCAAACAAACAAATGTACAGAAATAATAAAAGATGCTGTGTACAATATGATTCTTCCATATAACATTAAAAAAATTCTCTTAATCATCAGAAAGGTAATCCTGAATACTGTAATATTCCTTAGATACTAAATAAGACCCTAACTTTCTTTTGAACCTGGCTTCGATTGATTCTGCTGGGATAAAATTTGGGAGGGACTTAAAAAGGTTTACTACGTTAGAAAATGTCTGTTTTTCGAAAAATATTGTTTTGTGTTGTGGAAAGGTTAAAGTCAAGGAATGTCTAAGGTCGTAACGACTACTATTGCGAAATCGGAAACATATCTTGTTTTAAAGAAAAAAGAAAGACATCTGTATATGTACAGGCAACTAAAAGTAAGCAGATTATTCGTGGAAAAAACACCTTTACATGAATCATTTTTCTGCATTCCAAAAATCAGTCTAATCGCTTTCTTCTGTAACACGAATAGGAACTTCGTCTTTGAAGATTCGGCTCCCCAAACTGCAATACAATAACAAAGGTGAGTTTATGGTTAGTTTTTCCATGTTTCATAAGTTTATTGAAGATTATCCTACAGCTCTTTCAATAACTTATATGCAAACAAGATTAATTCATCTTTGTTGATCAATTTTTACTGTAAAATAAATTAAAATATGCCGGTGTTTCTGTTTTAATTCTAAATTGTCATTTCACATTTTTGTACCGGTCCTACTTGCAGCTGGTGTAATTGTTTGTTTTGATTTACTTTCTAATGTCATTTTAAAAAGATTAAAATGAACTTTGACGGGTTCTCAAAGTTTTTGAGGGATGAATAATCATAGCTTATAATCTCGAGGCTAGAAATGTTGAAATCGTATCATAGATTATAATGATACTGTAATTTCTAAAGTGTCTCATAACTTGCAAAACCAATTTGTATCATAGCTTACAAACTGTCTCATTACTTATAACGCGGCGGCAAAAGTTGTCAGAACACTATACACTATAATGCAATTAACATTTTAATTTTTTTATGAGTTATGAGGCATATTTTGATTTGGATTTTTGCGGACATTTGCCATCACTGATTAGCAAAAAACAAGTTTCACCCGAACAACACCCGGCGCCCGGTGCTGTCTCCCGTCTTTGTTTTTCAAACAAAGAGTTATGAGACATTTTAGCCATTTACATCATATTCTATGATGCAGTTTGTCTTATAAGCTATGAGATTTTCTTTTTAGATATTATTAACAAGTTCAAAAATGTCTCATTGCTTACAATTCTTTTTACAACTGCAAAACTAAATTTCAAAAGGGTTTGACGTTTTTAATGCAATTAGAAGCTATAATATAATGTTTTTTTTTTTTTAAAGTTACGATACAAATGTAAATTATAAGCTAAGAGATTATAAGCTATGAGAATCCACGTTTTCTGGGTCCTTACACTGACCTGAGACCCCTCCCCCTCCAAAAAAAAAAACACATTTCGTAAGGCATCGCAAAAATATTATTTTTTAATTCAAAATTAAATTATTTGAGTTTGCTTTTATATTCTGCATTAATCACTTAATTAACATGTATTAATATTAATATGTTTTTATGAAAACCTCCAATATATGAATAATAATAAGAGAGTCCCGTACGTCAAGCGATTACCTTGAAGTTTATTACTCTACATCGATCTTGACCAGAGAGGAATCGGTGGTTCCTGGTGCCTGGGGCCGATTTAATATTCACCTCCGATGCTTCCCTGCAATATTCATGCTTCGCTTTTCAAATACTTTAATACTTAATATCCTTTAATCCTTTAATATGAACTATTCATTGTTAATAGTTAATAGTTTAAGTATTAAAATTAATTAACAATTAATTTTACCATACACTACATGATAAAGTAGGAGTAAATTTTCTGTTAAATACATACAACACTAATTAGTTTCCGTGTGATGAAGAAATGAACATTAATCAATAAATAAAAATAAGTTCAGTATATACTGTTTAAGAACACCCGGAAAAGCTTCAATATTTAACTCCGATATTCCTCCACAATATTCATATTTTACGTTCCAAATGGCCTGAGTCTATCCATATCCGTCAATAAAATCATCTCGAGGATTTTCGTCTTCTTCTCAAGGATTCGTATTTCGTCCACTAAGTATTTATATATACCGGGTGTCTCACCTAAAGTGAACCAATATCTAACTTTTTTACTATAAATCTGACAAAGTACTTCTTATGGGGGACTTCCCCTTATTTTTAAAGCTGCTTTTTGGAGTCACTTCGAAATTTAAAAATATGGCCGCCATTTTCCAATATGGCGAACAACTTTAATTTTCTTATGGAACACCCTGTATTTTATGGCGTTTTTGAATTCTACGATTAATTTCAGAAACTTTTTGTTCCTTCTTATTTTTTCGTAAACTCAGTGGTTCAGGAGATAAGAGCAGTAAAAGTTTGTTTTTTGCCCATTTAAAATGCATCGTGTCCATTTAACTATGCCATCTTATGTATTCCTTAGTAAAATCATATCCAAAATAAAAAATTTCTAACGAATCTAGACTAACAAATTATTAGTCCAGATTTATTTTGTGATTAAATCTCAACTAAACTCACATTTTTAGGCACTTTTACTCTTTGGTATATTTTATTTCAACCCAACAGTTTTCGATATACAGACTACCAACAATAACACAATGCATTTTAAAGGGAGAAAAATCAAACTTTAACTGCTCATACCTCGTTAACCATCAGGTTTAGGAAAAAATGGAAAGAATAAAAAGTTCCTAAAATTAAGCGTAGAATTTAAAAATGTCATATACTATAGGGTGTTCCATAGGAAAAATCAAAGTTGTCCGCCATATTGGAAAATGGCTGCCATATTTTTAAATTTCGAAGTGACTCCTAAAAGCAACGTTAAAAATAAAGGGAAGTCCTCCATAAGAAGTTCTTTGTCAGATATATAATATATACGTTAGCTGCTGGTTCACTTTAGGTGAGACACCCGGTATATGGCGATACTAGCCATTTTCATGTACAGTTTAGTGGCTATCCTGGAGGGACGCTAATCGAGAGGGTAATAAAAAATGTTTTTTCGTTATACTGCTGCGAAAACGGCAGTTTTCGTTACATGTGTTGCGGGCCTAAAGAAGCTCTTTTTCGCCCTAGGGAGAAAAAGAATCAGCTAAAGACGAGGACGTAATCTGTTCGTTTATAATGTACTAAAACTGCAAACGTGTGTACGCCAGCGTCAATGGTGAGCTATCGATTGCATCGAGAGTGGTTATCGGTTTTTTATCGTATCGATTGTAAGTCACTGTTACATTGTTGTCGGTTTAATCGATTTGTAAAAATCGCTCATTTCATAATCGATAGTTCATTGCGCTCGATACATCGATAGCTGTTCATTGTTGTCAGTCTATCCTAACACAAATGAAACGGGCAATCATCTGAAGCAGACAATTTATATTAGTTAATAACTATATAAATTAACTAAGGACGCTTTCCTTCAGCGTGACAAACAATAACATGATTTTGTATTGCAATAGCAAGACAAACCTGAACAATAAGAAGAAAAACAGTTGGAATGGTTATACTAACATATTTAAATACTATTAAATAAATTAAAAAGCTACTTTTTAAATCACTTTACTATAACGATAAACTTTTGCTAATGTTGGGATTATCATTTTTCATCTCAGTTTTTTTAAAAGCCATTTTCTGAAATTGTATATTTCAATTTATTTTTGTCACATCCCATAACAAGAGCTGCACCAGTCACTTGTGACAACTTGAGTCTGCTAATGGCAGTTTCCGTGATAAAGGGGCTGCATTGGGGGCGATTACGACAATTTATTGTTGTACTGTTGGCCTCACTGTTTAAACAGCACAAGATTTTCATACGGCATTTATAAAGACTAAATGTAATATTTGCGGTGTAAGGCTTTAGGGCAGTTTGGTGTTACATATTAAATTGAATTCATTTATAAAATGCCAATATTTGCCCTGTAATTAACAGAGACATTGACTTTTCAACAGGGACCATGATAACTAAGTGAAAAATTACAATACCTGTTATATAACTCCCATGTTTAATGTCACTATATGGGCAAGAAACTACCAAAGAAGCATGCAATGTTTACAATCATGTATATAGAAAGCAGCCCCTGGTGGTAAGACCTTTCAGTTAGGCTACGATTACAGTAACCCTACTAATGTAAGTTTTTTGAAGCCTGAAGCCTACACTGACAATAACGATATAGAGAAAGATTGTGGAAGCCTGAAACCAAGGAATCTAGACTTCCCTTTTACAATTTAATAGATAAAATAAAGATTAATTTACCCACCTACCACTGAATCAATGTAATGAAAAGTTACTTTTTATAAACCATATTCCTCCATATTCATAAACCATATAATCTATTTATAAAATAACTATGATGTTTAACCAGTCTCTAGGATTATGTGCAGAAAATATAAAAAATTGGAATTGTCTAAAATTATAACCCATCTGATTCTGTTGAAGACCCTACTTATGTAAAAACCTAGGCATTTGAATAAAATTGGATTGATCAAGACAGTGAGTTTTTTTCAATAATTTTGTAGCAGTTTATTTTAGCCAACAACATCAATGAAATAGAAAAATGAACATTTTCTTTGTTCATGAATACTCCAGCCGTAGCTTTCTATTATTATAATTGATGAAATTCTGGTCCTTGAAGCAAAATACTATTTTATCATGCTTTCAAATTCAATCGTCCTTGGCCTAGCAATTTTGATTTGCGATAACAGCATTATCAGATATATTTTTAAAAAAGTTTCTCTTAAATTTTGACTTTTATACAGTAAGATCCTCCGGAGTTGCTTTAAAGATCTTTAGGATTCAACAAAAACCATCGATGAAAATAAAAAAACTGGATAGCGCGCTCCCCGTAAGGCTCTTGCAGCGATTTTCATTAACCGTATTGAAACCGCACAGATTTGGGAGCAGTTTTACGGGTAAAGCCTGCTATAATAGATGTATTGCTATAACTATCAAGTAATTACAATTATTAATATTTAACTAGACGTTCAGTACAATTTGGCCGGCAAAGGATTCGTTTCCCCATCGCCCCTGCAAAATCTTAAACGCAATCATTGCCGGCGGCTCGCGTTGCGGGGCCTGAGGCTTGAGATACCAATCCAGTATACTCATTTACATCGATATAAAAACTCAATTTACAAACATTTTCACGTACATGAAAAAAAATTATTGTTCTTGAAAAATTACAGTTCTGGATTCTGTGTTTCAGTAAAAAAATAAAGTAATTGTACATTTATTTCCTTTTTGGTTTTGTTATAAACCAGGAAACATTTATAAAACTTTATTTCAGACCTCGTAGCTTATACAAGTCTGGATTATTTTAGAAGTTGAAATTACCTTAATATGAAGTACCTGGTTAATTTTGGCTTCTCTTTTAACCCTTGAGCGGGCGCTTCACCCATGAAACGGCAGCGGGTGCATTCGGAGTTTTACTCCGCAACATGAAATGGCATAAATTAAACCCTTTTTACTTGTTTTTACCAAAATATTGTATTTAAATGTTGATAAAATTCATTACGAATCATATTTCATCGTTGATACAATTAACTTTTCACCTTAATAGATGTAATAATTCAATTTAACATTGTATGTAATTTTCTGGAATAGATTAGTTATCACTTTATATATTGTATTTAAATGTTACGAAACTTCATCACATTAGGAATCACATTTCATCATTAAAAAAATTAATTGTTCAACTTAACAGGTGAAATAATGCAATTGAACATACCAAGAAATGTTCTAGTACAGATAGGAATCACTGTCTGTGTTTCGGGATAGGGTACTCCGCAAACTGACACGGCATCGCTGAATTGCAAATAAAAAAGTATTAAGGGGATGTGGGAAGACATAAATAGCTTTAGAGGCTTCCTGGAATGAGGCGTGTGAAGTACAAAACCGGACACGACTGCCGACGCCCATCATCCTAGTTTATTTTAATAAAAAATCACTTGCGGAGGAAAACTCCGCATGCACCCGCTTGAGGGTTAATAGATATATGCATAGAATACCTAGAATGAAAAATAAATACTACAGTAAAATTCATCTTAAATAAAGGAAAATGTGTTTCTTTTTGTAAAAAAATCTTAAAATCATATAAAATTGTAATTGTAGTCACTGCTAGACCGACGAACTATAGATGAAACTCCTTTGAATACTTTGAAAAATCTCGAGGTGAACGGTTATTGTTGACGAGCACAGACTGGATGTCCGCTGCAGAATAGAAGCCGGCCGACTGGAAATACCAGTTCGCGATGATGTGCAAACAGAATCTACACAGCAGTGAAATGGACGTCCTTGACATCAGACAACTGTTTATACGTACGATAACTTTGTATATATTTAAAAACTCAAATGATCTGTTCGTCCGTCCGTCTCATGATTACAGAACAAGACATGCACTGGACATGGGAATTCGAACACCAAGACTTATTACATCTTTTTTAACAACAAAATGTTTTTATATTGCTCGTATTATCTACAATAATCTACCAACGACGCTACGAAACAATGAGAACGTAACTCTGAATAGTTATAAAAGACTTGTTTTACAATGGTTGCATGAAATTGGTAAAGAAGGTGCAGCAAATATTCTGATTTCACTGTACAGACAATAACTGATCAGCTGATGCGTCATGTTTGAGGAGTGCGTGTGCGCGCGCGCGCGCCTGTGCGTGTGTGCCCGCGCGCGCGCGCCTGTGTGTGTGTGTGTGTGTGTGTGTGTGTGTGCGGTGTGCGTGCGAGTGGTGTGGCTGCTAGGATGTCAACTTTGAATGAGGGGTGGGGAGGGAAGTTTTTGTTTTCCGTCCGTCTCCTTCTCCAGATCGTGAGTGATTCACGTACCGTTCCCCTACTTGTCACTTTGTCTCCAAATTCCAGACGATTAGGCATTTTGTAATTAAAACTTCAAATTTTTTGCATGAAATAATAATTTATTTTTCTTCTTAAATAGCATTGACCAAGCAGACGACTCATTCTCACGCACGGGACTTTTCCAATGTGAGAATTAATTTCGCTTATTTTTGTTTTATCAGTATTATTATTATTATTCATTTGTATTATTAAGCTGCAAAATGTATGTTGCTTGTATATCTCTTTTGCGAAATAAAGACATTTTTGATTTGATTTTTTGAGTGTCGGCGTGGCGTCCATCAATGTTATATTGATATCAGATTTGCGTTGAATTTTATTAATTATATTCCACTTTCATTGTTGATTTAGCAATTCATTAAACGCGTTTATTGATAATTTAGCCATCCAGCCATTAGGTAATTAAGTGTGGGTTTTCATTCATAAACAATTTAAATATTATTATAAACAATTTAGGAGGTAAAAAATTATTGCGTATTTGGTAAATTTAAAATTGATAAGCGATACCCAAAGTGTTATTGTTAAGTTTCTAACAAAACATGTAATATTAAAATTGGGGATTCAAGAATGCGCGCGAAATTTTAGAAATAATTGCAACCAAATGTATTTTTTAACTCATCATCGATCGGAGTTGCTTCTGCAATAATAATCAATATTGGAAAATTATTAACATTGAAAATATATCAATGTAAAATTTCTCAAATAATACGCAACGTAATCCCTATTTTAATTTTACTCAAAAAATTAACCAGGCAAAATGTCTCACCAAAAAATAAAATGATCAAAATAATAAATATTGATTATGGTGTGATGAAAAATACCCTCCACAGCTTCTGGTACGCTCAAAATCCAAAGCGTTTTTAAACGTTTTCGAAGCTCGGATATTGTTTATAAAAATATTTATGTCGCCATCTGTCGAAAAATAACTCGTATTGGACTCCTCAATTTATGTTTTATCTATTGATATATACTATCGCCAGAAATTTATTTAAATTTATGTCAGCAGAATAAAATTAGATATCAGCAGTATAACTGTTATCGGTTACTCACGACAGAAAAAAAGTAGAATTAGACCCTCATATCAATGCACGTTTAGAAACTAAATGGTTTCAAATGTGTCTTTTAAAAGTACAAAATATTTCAGTTAATGCTTTATGAGGCTTTCTTTTGAGATAGTTCTCTCAAATAAACTGCTCAGGTATAAAGAAAAGTAATTTTATTTCAAGCAATAAAAGGAAGCTTAAATTTTAAAACGAGATTCACATTCAAATTTATAGTCCAGTCAATTTACTTAATAACCTTAAAAAAATTGCAGGAAAACCTTTTTATGGAATTTTACTAAGAAAAATGTGTATTTTAACATACCCAAAGTTTACCAAGATCGGACCACGAGAAACCCCCAAAAATCACGTTTAAAAGTAACGGCTTTTCCCATCATACAAAAATGTTCAAAAAAGTCTCTCAACTGCATTTGTATCAATGTTTTTTTTTAATATATTGACTTTGTCCACTTCCAAGCATTGTCGGGTGGTTGTTCCTTAATTTTTAAAGGGTACTAATTTTTGTTTTGTTATAGACTAGATTTTTACCCTGAACTCAATGAATTCCAACAAAAAACGTCTTCTTGCATTTTTTATGGTTCGCTATGTTATTTTTCGTAGAATGACTGGCCTATTATTGTTATAAAATATTTGCACTATTTTTAAAATACATCACTTCTTAATGAAATATTAAATTATTAGTAATTTTAATTTTGTTATTAATTTAATTACATGTATACAATTACAACTTAGATGGATTTAAAAGCTTTAGTTTGAAAAAAAGTAATACACAATGAACAAGAGCTGGTCTGACAATCAAATCCAATGCCAGTTAAGTAAGGTTGACTTATACCGTCATTGACCGTAGGATTAAGGTTGGTCTTGTTCAGTTGGTGTGGTCAGAATGGGGTAATGGGAATTATCTCATTTGGTAAATATGAAGTTAATAATACTTGGGAGGTAATAATTTTCTAAAGTCGACTACAGAAACCCCATTTTTAAAACTAATCTGCAATGTTTTTTAAATATATCTAATCTAAGTCGAATTTGTTCATTAAATTTGAATTTCAAATTAAATATGTGTATACTCTTGGGCGATATAAATATATTTATTTTTGATCAGTTATTCATTTCAAACTTTGAGAATTATTTGATTGAATGATGATAAAAACACACAAAATCAGAGACTTTCTCATATTTGAATGTCAACCGATAAAGCTGTTTAGTGAATACACGTGTTCCTTTTACTCATGTGTCCATTACGTGTCCTTAAGACCATTACCTCAAATTATTCAATTTAATTTTAATATAAAGTTTTTAACTCGGTTTAAGAAATTTAAATGTTTGATAATTTTAATGTTTAGCTTTGTGTTAGTGGGATTGTTTGAAAAGTAAAAATTAAAGTTTCATTTATGTATAATAATTACATTACATTACATTACTTAAGACCACCAGTGAGGGGTATTTTAAGGCGAATATTTGTAAAGGATGAGTGTAGGATGTTTCAATTGATTTTATTGAGCTTTAAACAAATATAACATAATAAGTTAAAATCCGAGATAATGTTAAAAAGGCAGATATTCTGGTTATATTGATAAAAATTCTTAACAAAATTTGTAGTTCGTGGATTTAACTGAATTCGCATTTATAATTTGAAGGTTTAACTATGAAAAATACTTTTAACGATCGATCTATTTGGGATTTTGTAGAAGATATTTTTTTTGGTGTTAATAAGTAATCGATCATTAAAACCAAATGATTTATAACCTATCTTAAATTACTATTACCGATAACATGTTGTTATTATTTATCTTACAGCTCAAAAATGTTATTGAAATATTCACAAGTAATTAAGTCTTGATTGCCCTTTAAATTCCAGGTCTACTGCAGTACAAAGTAGAACATAAATCAAATTGTTACCCTATCGATATCCTGTTTTCCTTGTGTGTGGACGAATAGTTTAGAAGCGACGGCTTCATCACCGGGTCCTTATCCTCTGTCGGATTCGTCATGGATTTAAAGAAGAGACACTTAACACAATGAAACAAAAAATTTACTCTTAGACACGGACATACATCGAATACGAAATTAAACCTTTTATATTTCTCTGCCACGCTCACGGTGTGTGCACGCGTAACGTCGGGCCGGCTTCGACTCTAGTCGCACTCAGGGCCGGCTTCGACTCTAGTCGCACTCAGGGCCGGCTTCGACTCTAGTCGCACTCAGGGCCGGCTTCGACTCTAGACGCACTCAGGGCCGGCTTCGACTCTAGACGCACTCAGGGCCGGCTTCGACTCTAGTCGCACTCAGGACCGGCTTAGACTCTAGTCGCACTCAGGGCCGGCTTCGACTCTAGTCGCACTCAGGGCCGGAGTCGAAGCCGGCCCAACACACAGCGAACGTGGCAGAGAAATATAAACGGTTTAATTTCGGGTCGTTATGTGTCCGTGTCTTCGTGTAATTTTGTGTCTCATTGTGTTAAGTGTCTCTACTGTAAATCCATGACGATTCTGACAGAGGATAAGGACACTATGATAAAGCCGTCCTCCACCCTTCTGTGATGAATTTGGCTAACTTCTCTGTCCCAAATTTGGCCATCCTCCCTCCTCTTCGTTATCAGCAGTAAACGGAAACTAAGTATGCAGGTCTGCTGCAACAATGTTTTTAAATCGTTTAAACTAAAGTTTTTGCGGCTCTTCCTTGAAAAAAATAATAAAATCAATTATAAATTTAATCAATAAACCACTAAATAGTGTCGCTTGCATATCATCAAATATTAGTAATACCTCACGAAATATATTTTTCTGAACCTTGATAAGGTATGAATTATATCTTTAAAATTTCAGTTCATAGTTAGAAAATCACAAAAAATCAGTTCTAAAACATTTGTTAACTGTGTAAAAAACTGTTATTTCTTGACCTTCTTAAACAACTATTTCTTAATTTCTTCATAAAAAGTATTTCTGCGTCTTTATTCAATCAGATCTGATTATTTTTAATAGTTGAATCAACGCCCATACTATTTTACAGCCGACTATCGTGGCCGATATTACTTAAGATTGCCGCTCTTCACAGCGTTCGCAAAAAAAAAATTTAACCAAATTAATAAAATAGTAAAAAAATGTATGTTTATTTTATGTTATTTTGATAAAAAAATTTAGTGTATAGAGTAAAATACTGAGCATGATACTGTATCACAGTTAATGATTGTTTAAATAACAATACATTTGTCAATATTACAGTATTAGTTTTGGTCATCCTTCTGTACATACTTAAATTTTCAATTATTATGATCAAAAAATTCCATTAATTTGTATAGTTAAAAAAATCACCCCAAAAATTCTATTTCATGGCTCCCTGAGCGCCATATTCCCCTATTCTGGGCACCCCTGTCCACACACAAAAACAGGATATCGATAAGGTAACAATTTTATTTAGTAATTGATATGACAATATCCAGAAGTATGAAAATGAATCTAGAACATTTTAGTTTTTTGAAACATTCAAATTTATAATGCGATTGGTAATATACTCATGAGTACTTATGAGTACATGATAGCCTGTTATGGAACTTGTGGTCTGTGACCTTCCCCATGCTAACATATTCTTGTGTGGTTAAGAAAGGCTGTAAGAATTTTAAAATATTACGTTAGTTTATTACATTTGAAATACATGAAAGTCGAAAAGTGTGTTTGGATTCGATCATGGTCGGCAAAAACACTTTTATAATATAAATGTTTCTAGTTGCTTGCCATCTCTTGGGGCTTATTTTCACAAAATATAATATGATTTCCAGGGTTTCTGAGGGTGCTTCCAGCATTTAATGATAAACTTTGACAGTTTGGTGGAATTTTTGAATCCATTAAACTCAAATAAAGTCTTCTAAGACATCAAAGGTGAATAGTTTAAATACACAATCAAAGATTTTTTAGCATTATGACTCAAACTAAAAGAATATCACCAACCATGGTGGAGCTGAGTTTTCGTTAAAGTCTAGTTAGGTCAAAATAAGTATAATAAACTATAATTTGACTTAAAGGAAACTATTATCATATGGGATGGCTTTGAAATATCTATTGTCGCATGAGCAATTGTCGTATTTCTCTGTGTATATTGGCCATTGCGTTTGCTTTCCTGCTCTTGCGCTGGTACAAGGTTCAACGCTTATATCTCAAAGGTTCAACTATGCTTGTCAAAATGCATGGATCATTCAAGATTAACAGCAGTGATTAAACCACCGCTTCCAGTCGCGAAACGATCGAGTCAACCGGATTGGATATTCCGATCACTGCATCTCCATCACTGAGTGATTTTCATTTAACATAAAATGATTTGTTTAAAGGCTTCAAACCAACTTATATTTTAGTTTGTAAACAAACTTGACATGGAAGTAATGATATAAAATACTTTAGAGAGTTTTAGAATTTTAATGAGTGTTTAATTAGGTCGTAGGTTTGCAAATAGTACTTAAAACGAGTGGTGTTTGTTTCTTGCAAGAATCAAGAATCAAACGTATTTACTGTCGTAAACTTGTACAAAGCATGGACAATCGTCAAACATATTTACATAAAATAAACTAAAAATATAGTGCTCTTTTATACATTTGATTCTTATGTTTTCAAAAATAATTCTTTATTTTCAAGTTATCCTGGACACTGTAATACTCCTTAGTCACTAACAAATGTCGCAGCCTCCTTCTGAACCTGATCTCATTTAATTCAGATTTTAATGAAAGGGGGAGGGAATTGACAAGTTTAATTATGCTGAAAAATGACTGCTTCTCAAAAAATGTGGTGTTGTGTTGTAGAATAGTTAAGGAAGAGGAATGTCGGAGACTGTAGTAGTTACTATTGCGAAAATTGAAAAAAATGCTTGGTTTTGAAGAAATATTAGAGACATTCGTAGATATAGAAACAACTGAAGGTAAGCAAATTATTTGTTGAAAATACACCTCTACATGAATCATCCCTATGCATTCCGAAAACCAATCTAACCGCCTTTTTCTGCAAAACAAATAGAGCCTTTGTTCTTGAAGACTCGGCTCCCCAAATTGCGACCCCGTAACTAATGTGGGGATGCTTGCAATAAAGCACTTTGTAACTGTTAAGCTATGTTTATTGTACTTTAAATTAACAAACAATTTACATAACTAAGCAGTTAGGCAGAACGCCGATAACGTTTCTATATTGGACATCTTGAAGAGAGAAGGAGTTGCCTCTCCATGGGCGAGTTCGCTTAAGCTTAAGTGAAGATGGCACGTAACAAAGAGTAACTTTCAAAAGATAAAAATATATAAAAATATATCAACAAGTGGATAGCAATTTTTAAATGAACAATCACCAGCCATGGTGGAGCTGAGTTACCGTGAAATTTAGTTAAGTCAAAAAAGTATAAGTATAATTTGTTATAATATATCGACAATTATTTGAATACATCAAATGTGAGGATCTTGACATATCTATTATGCATGAGCTTTTGGGAGGATTAACTATGTCTGTCAAATACGTAAATCGTTCAAGTTAAACAGCAGTGGGTAAACCGTAGCTCCCAGTCGCAATAACAGATCCAATCAGTTTAAGGATGCCGATTATTGCATCTTTATCACCGTGTGATTTTCATTTACAATCAATTTGTTTAAAGGTTTTGAGCGAAGTTTATTTTGTTAAAAAACTTGACATTAAACAAATTATATAATATCCTAACTTTTTAACTAGTATTAATTCTTGGTCGTACGTCTGCATACGCACAGGAATTTGCCTATGTCTACTGATTCCATAAGACCATTCCTTTTTTTCTTGTAGCAGCCAATAAAATTGCAAATAGTACTAAAGGTGAGTGGGTGGAGGGAGCAAGGCCATTAATTAATTGCTTTCAGTCGCAATTGGCATCGTTTTGCCCCTATCTGTCACTGTCATGGCGTCCTGCGCTAAGCCCTAGTTGTAGTGTTGTTGATAGAACGAAACTCCCTTACCAATTGCATATTTTCATATGTGTTTGATCCGAGTACGCCTTAAATACATAGGGAAATTAAGATCAGCAAAAGATAAAATCAAAAATCAAATCGAAACATCTTTATTTCTCATAAATTATTACATTAGTACAACGAGGCTCTTTAAAAATGTTTTAAACTAAAATTATAAAAGGTTAATTTCCGCCCAGCAGTACTCTTGGATATTAATTTATTATAATGTTTTTTGCGTTTAATGACATGTTTTGTTAATGTTAATGTTTAATTATGTAGGCCTAAAACTTTGTGCTATTTTTGGGTGGCCACCATATTTTCTTGTATATATTCTCATTCTGTTTCCGGCCTAGTGGACCAAATTTGCACTGATTTCAGGCTATTTGGCCCATTTTAGTTGAAAATTTCATAAGTCTAAAGCCTGATTTGATTATTTACTAAGTCTGAACATTTTGATGTGAATTCAGAAGCAACCAAGTGCCCAGGTTTATTATTAGCCAGAAGGGCAAAACACTTGACTAAATTCCTTAACCGCTTAAATTGCCGGCTTAAGTTGCTTAATGAGTACCTGTGCGTGATGATGAGTCTAGTTTTGCTTAGTTTGCTCCCGCCTAATTTTTTTCTTTTATTGATTGATTGCCACTTGATACATTTCAAGTACAGACGGAAACCCCCCCCTCCCCAAAAAGATTACAAATTCTAATTAATACGCACACACAAACATACCCATTCACTTTCACACTCGTCAAGCATGCCAAGACCTCATTCACACACAATGATAAAATGTTTATATTATTTAATGTAATAAAGTAGTATGTACAGTTTGTTCAACATATTTTTCAGAAGGCTTAGTGACTGAGGGATCAATAAACACGTCTGTCTCAACATAGCTGTGGCCGGTTGCAATAGTGACAAAAAAGTGTGTGTTCAATGTCAAATTTATGAGAGCAAATACATCGAACAATATTCAAAGATAGCCATGAGACACGGTGCTACCCAATGTAGAAACATGTTAGCAATCTTTAGTCACCAATATTGACTCATTGTCATCTAGTTACATACTATAATGGTAGACCTAATGCAAACCCGTATTGCAAATCACTTTGGCCTTAGGCCCGTGAGTCGTGCTATTACCATATCATAGCGAAATTCCGTAGGTGAGCAGCAGGATTTGAACGTGCCACCCGAAATAATAAGCTCTAGACCTGTAATACTCTCAAGGCCAACTACACACTGCCATTTTGTTCCTATAAACATTGTACTTTATAGACTTAATAAGTCCTTACTTGATGTTATTTAAAATTAACATGGATTAATCTTTTATCAACAAACAAGTGTGAAACCTTTTACTTAGAATCATACAAATTTATTTATATCAGTTATTTCGACTGCAACCGCAGCAAATTGTCAGTTTACGCATTGAAAACTAATCGCAAAACAGCTGTTTTCCAAGGAGCGAGTGATAAATTATTTTTCCCTTGCCAGCTTGCAACCGCAAATTTATCCATGCTAAAAACTCAGATAGTGGGGTGGGTGTGATGACAGAGTACTGGTGATCCGTTGTCCTCGCGGGAAGGCGCCACCTTGTTGGCAGGTAGCACTCAAGAGGGTTAACAAGCAATGTCCTCTTGCAGCTACTTGAAGTGTTTAATGTGTTTACCCTTGAGGGCCCACGGTCCTCAAGTCGGACTTAAGTCTAAAGCCTGATTTGATTATTTACTAAGTCTGAAAATTTTGATGTGAATTCAGAAGCAACCAAGTGCGCAGGTTTATTATTAGCCAGAAGGGCAAAACACTTAACCAAATTCCTTACACATCATAAAAAATATATATAACATGTCATCAATTAAATACACAGCAGATATGAAACCATTTAAATTTTTAATAAATCCAAACAACACAATTAGATATTTGGTTAGATCAGTCTCAAAATATACTATGCAGTGAGAGCATTTATCACAAGGGGCATAGGCCTAGCTAAAATGGGCCAAATAGCCTGAAATCAGTGCAAATTTAGTCCACTAGGCCGGAAACAGATTGAGAATATATACAAGAAAATATGGTGGCCACCCAAAAATAGCACAAAGTATTAGGCCTATATAATTAAACATTAACATTAACAAAACATGTCATTAAACGCAGAATAACATTATAATAAATTAATATCCAAGAGTACTGCTGGGCGGTTAAGTTTATTGTTGTGATAAGATCACTGATTTAGAAAAGAAAAGAAAATGAGAGGTTGGGTGACTTATCGGTTTTTGCAGATTTTCATCTTGCAAAAAAAGGCAATTATAATTAAAGCTCAACTCAAACCCCAAGAAATTGTAAGCCATTTTTCCTTTCAGCAGGCCTCCTCCCTTTTCCGTGCATTTATATATATCATGCCCTCAATTTTCTTAAACAGAACCCCGGATTGTTTCAGTACCTATTGCCTCAAAGTAAATACAGTATGAGACACCGTAACAAGTTCAACATTCCCCGTCACAAGACGTCTTTTTAAAAAAATCTGACATTTTATAATGCAGTTATCTTTTTTAATGCTCTTTCTGACCACCTCAGAGCGGAGATAGATCAGGTCAAGTTTAAGAATAAACTTAAAAAGTATTTAATTACAAAATGTTATTATAGAATTGATGATTTTGTTAATGATGATATGTAATGTGTATTGTTTGATTAAGCTTCTCTTACTGTAATATGACGCATGTGAATGCCTTAAATGTAGAACGGCAATAAAGAATTATTTGATTTGATTTGGTACAGCACAGCGTTCCAGCGAAAGGTCCGAAGTCCGATGGGCTGGTCCATGACTCGAAGACTAGAAGTTCAGGAGATTCGGAAATCCAGAAATCCCGAAGCTCAGAAGTACAACGGTCAGCCAATCCGAAGGTCCAGAGGCAGAAGGGTAGAAGAGTAGAAAGGTGGAAGGGGCTGCTGCGATGATACCAGGGGGTGGGGGTAGGCCAGGCGGCGTGTCAGAACGGCAGCGACGACATGGCAGGCATCTCCCCAAAACAGGACCTTACGAATAGTACAATTCCAGCCAGTAAATTACAATATGGCCTGATTTGTTGTATCAGCACCAGCCTCGGCAACAGATTTACAACAAAATTGACACTAAATTAATGCTGCTCATTACACATTATTCATCCCATATTAATTAAATTGAACTCAAATTAAGTTTAACACATTTTCAATGGAACAATTTGGCTGTTCGCAAAATTTTCTGTGTCGAGACACTTTCATTATCTGATTTGTAACATCAGTCCAGCACATAATGTCCACTGCACTTTAGTTTCTCACCCAACCGTCTTTGTACCGCCAGCAGTAGTTATTGGCAGTTTGTAATAAGGCTCACTCCAGTAAACTAATATATTGCCTTGGACACATAGATATATTAAAGGCAGTGATATCATTTACTATTATTTAGGCCCTCATCTGAATTCAAAACAATATCATCATACTGCCGTTGCGTTTAATCAACATCCGCAAACCTAATCTAACAGGTATGTTTCCAGGAACGGATTACTTTAACATGGGCCTACTAAGTGTTTTACTGTCATAATACAGTTTGACATGACATGACATTTAACGGTCAAGAAAATGCAGTACCACAGTAGGCTACAGTAAACCACATTTCAGGTTATAAGCATGAAATCATAGGCTAGGCCCTAGTGGATAATATTCCAGGTGCTTTTTAGCACGTACAAATAACTTCAGCTCGCTGAAATCGGTATTCAGTCGATGCCTAATAGCTCATTTAACATTTCACATCAGGCTATATATATATATATATATATATATATATATATATATATATATATAAAACATCATACATTACCTACATTCACCAATACGGCAGGCCTGAACACAAATACAACAAACTTGCACTTGAAATACACAGCACAACATAATAAGACAAGGTTGAATTTAACATATTTACACAGTTACAAAGTTACTGACAGAATCTCTTTACTAGCCTACATTTCCTCTGATAAAAGGTCCTATTAACCTGTTTGATTTTTAACTTTCAAGCAGCCTAGCCTGGCAACAAGTGGCTACTAAGGTGTCTGAGAGGCACCAGCCTCGGCAACAGATTTACAACAAAATTGAAACTAAATTCATGCTGCTCATTACACATTATTCATTCCCATATTAATTAAATTGAACTCAAAATAAGTTTAAAGACTTGCAGGCCTCAATGACCGATTTTGTGGGATTTTCAGTAATGACTCAGCAATTTGGAAATAATTCAATTGCCTATTGCCTGGCATAAAGGAAGCACTTTATAACCTTATAATTCTTACCTCAAGGGTTTAAATTACTGCCAAAACTGAAGATGTAGCCGTCTTCGATCCTGAAGTCGCTGTTCTTCCTTAGCCGTTGGTGAAGGAAAAGACCAGTCCCACGATTTTCCAGACGTAACGCAATTCCTTGACTTTTCATTTAAAAATTCAAATAAATAATTTTATTCAATGACATTTGTACCTCGCAAACGCAGACTTTACGCAGTGTTTGTTCCATCGAAGGTTCTAGACTCGGGGCATAATTTCGTCGACACAGGCAAAAATATGTACTATATAACATGATTATTTTTCATCAGTGAATTGAGGAGCAGTCTTGGGCGCGCACCAACACTGGTGTTGTTAAATAATTTGGTTGATCGGGCCGAATCTCCAAATGGGCAACAGGCAAAAAAATATCACGTTCAAGCTGTTTACTTTTTTCTTCGCCAACTGATTGAATTGTTACTCTATGCTCTCCAGCCAATAATGACGTTGGCTCCTGCGCTTCCACTTCCGTTTTCATTCGACTGAGCCAGACTTACTTATAACCTCAACCTGACACAATCAGCTGTGATTTACGGGGGGTAACTGTGATTCTGTTACAGTTTGCAGTTGGGAATCAAAAACTGCAAGTGGAGAAAAAAAATTGTATATGCATTTCGAGTAAAAAGTGTCCCTCGCTTTCGCCAAAAGTATCTATTAACTAAGTAGTAACACCTAGTAGTTAAGTAGTAAGTAACTGTTAACTGTAGGAGAAAGACCCACTACACACTCTTGAAATATGAATATATTTAATATAAAATGATCATATTTATTTTAATACCGTTAACTTATGTTATTCTTATCGTTTTGTAAAAAAATATTTTTACATTATGTGGTTAAATATGTCTTCGATTTGCCATTTCAAACAGCTTAAATGAGCAATGAAATCATGATTAAAAGGTTGCACCTATATGTTAATCAATTGAAGTTTAAAATATATTCATACTCATTAAAATGCTAAATGGAATCATAACCTTTTCTTATTTTTTTTCGTAAAATGTTGAAAGTGTTACGGTGTAAATACCTCAGTAAAGTAAATTCTAACTCTTAGGTAGAACGCGAGTCAAGAAACGCTGCTCATTAAAGGTGTAATACCATTAATCTCTGAATCTTACATATTTTATTGACAAATTCAACTAGGTATTTTTTATACCGAATTTTTAAGTAAAATTAACATTTACATGTAAAAAAAGGACTAAAATATTTAAGAATAACAGGATTCTTAGGATGGATTATTACAAATAAATACAGATACCAAATTAAATTAAAAATTTTAGAATAAAAAAGAATGATGGCCATTTTTATTTTCAATTAACAATGTAAAATTGTAGTAAACATTTTTTCTCGACAAATTCGTTCTTTCTGCTGTTTGTTCAGAAGTTAAATTTGAAATAACCATATTTTATGAGGTTCTACTTTCCAATATATTATTTTTCAATATAACATCTCATGAATAAATAAATAGGTAGAATAAATTCGTACGTTTTCTGTCACTTGCTCGTGTTGAAAAGGTTTCTGCAGCTGAAAAAGTCGCAATAAGTCAAGATATATTCATACAAGCTTTGAAGACTCATGGCAATGATGCACGATGTTCCCAGTCTAGTAGTGTATAATGAGGCATGTGCCAGAGTCAGAACGCTGTCACACTCACCTCATATGTCCTTATCACCCAACCATTACTTGATAGAAGTGATTTTTGTATGTAAATAAAACGTCCTGAAACTTGTTTTTGCTAATTATTGTATTGGAAATCATTGTATTAACCATGTGTAGTAATATATTTTTTATGAAAATATAAAATAATATTCATATACATACTAATTTAATGTAAATAAAAAACGAATTATGATAAAAACAATAAACAGAGCTTAAGTTATACTGACTTTAAAGTATTTTCTCTGTTTCTGGATAACAATCATAATCTTTCAGCCTCATTAATTTATGTGAAAAAGAGAGAGTCCTAAGATAAATATGATTTATTTTATCATTTAACCCCCATCAGGTCAAATTCCGTTATCTGTCCCCAGCTTTATATTTCCAATAAAGAGTAATTTTACAAATAAATAGGGTGTGCAGAGATAATAGGAGATGTAAAACACAAATTATAGAAACAAATGTTATTCATACACGGCCTGATTTTATACCCGAGAGTTATCTTATGAGCCGTTATCTTATTTCATGTCGCCGTTACCTGTATTAGCGGCAACACAAGAGGAGAGGTTAGGGTAGGTTGGATAAGGTTAGGTTGAGATCAAACCTAATATAATATTTAATATTGTATTTTATAGAATAAATTAACCTACCTAACCTAACCCAACCTAACCCGAGGCCGGCGCGGCGATGCATCGTCGATTTTACCGTTATCTGTATGTTTAACACATAAGGCAAGAGCGACAATATTACCGACCGAATTATTCAGAAATTATCTCGATATCCTAAGCGAACTATCCAGTGAAATAGCATCCATAAAAGCAGTTAAAAGACTTATCCATAGAACGTATACAGTCAACTGGAAAAAGGTTTCCAGTCGTGGGCAGATAACGGAATTTGACCCCCCCCCCTCCCCCTTACGGTTGTAAATGATACACGCTTAGGATCACACAGTGAATGATCCAGCTAACAGTCGAGGGGTGTATAATGAACCACGAGTCAACCTCAGAAGCCACCTCATTATATCCGCAACTTGGTGGAGGTTTAATTTTCAATACGAATACTAAAACATTTTAAAGTGTGCTATTTATGTAATTGTTTACGCTATATGACAAATAATAATAAATACCTACCGGAATCACGAAAATAAAATATCCCCGTTGCAGCATACCTGCATACTCAGCGAATTTCAAATGAAAAAAAATTTCCATTCAGCATCGCGAGATATGACATGTTTTTTTGTAATCTCCGTAAGAATAACAAGAGGAATGAGTATGCTGGTTTGCTGCAACAGTTATGTTAATTACACAGTTATGTTAATTTGCTGCGGAATCAAAAAATAAAATATCCCCGTTGCAGCATACCTGCATACTCAGCGAATTTCAAACGAAAAAAACTTTTTTCCATCCAGCATCGCGAGATATGACATGTTTTTTTTTGTAATCTCCGTAAGAATAACAAGAGAAATGAGTATGCAGGTTTTCTGCAACAGTTATGTTAAAACTGGATGGTTGTAATTCAATATTTAGCAAATATGTAATAGAATCTGGTTAAAAAATCTAGTTCTAGAAGATTGTAGTTGTATATTTATAACTAATACAGTCTACCGGAATATAGGTAAAACGAAAGTAACCATTTCATAAATTTATGATATTTATGCTATTTATTTAATCTTTTCTTAGTCTCTCTAGGAAACATAGTCATTTAAAACAAAATTTTAATATCCTGCACAAACGAAACTCTTGTTCATTTTCTTTAAGTACGTTTAGAATATTTTAAATTTAAAAAAAAATCTATACATCAATGACCACCCAGGAATATTGCTTATTATAAGTTAAGTGATTGTTGTAATAAGAAGGTTTTAATCGTAACTAAACACATTTTCCACAACAGGTTTTAAACTAATTTTTAAAACTCCGTAAATTCAAGTTAAGATGGAACCAATCTTTTAATTACAATCTACTAAATAAACACTGAATCAAAATATTTCCTATAACATCTAATAATTCTGAGTACCCTGCGGTAATAATTCTGAGTAAGCAGCGAAAGGCAATATTAATGGTCCAATATTGGTTGAAGAGAAGTAATCAAAACGCAGAATTCATAACAGCAGCGTCGATGAAACCAGGCCCGGTTTCCGATCACAGAACCTTTAAAGCGTTTAATTTGCTTTCAATCGTAATAACTTGCGTTTACGTACACATTCCGATGTGATAAGCTTAATGGGAGACTTTGCCTTCAGCATTAAAAAACTTCGTAAATTTGAAAAAAAACCTAATTTTGTTATACATATTCCTTATCGTGAAAACATAGTTCACAACTCTTATTCAGTTTTTTAATGGTACAACACTCGATTCATATGACGCTTAGCGCATATAATACAGCAGACGTTGATCTGCGTTGAAAGCGCCCTCTAGGAATACATCAAAGGCTAGGGGGACGAAACCTTAAAATAAATTAACTTTTACATCACCAGTCACCGGTGCACTGGATCATAAGCTTTAAAATGGCACTTCACCGTGAAAATGTGTTACGTAGGACGGTTGAAAAAATTATATACCAGAGAAACCCTTATTGTATTAAGTATATGCCTATAAATAAAATGATTTAAATCTGTAGTTCAAGATTCATGAATGCAGTGTTGTTTGTTATTCTCACAATTAAGCCGACTAACAGCATTACTGTAATAAAGTTTAAGCCTCAGTAACAAGTGTACATAATCGGCTTTGTAACTATTGTACCGTTGCACAACAGCTGCTCTCGCCTTGTCGCCTTATACAATAGGGATTAGAACTGCTAAAGGGTTAATACTCTCAAGTGTGTTGAGGTCTTCAAAGTATATATAGTATATATAAGTTTATATAGGCCAGAATATCAATTTCGGAAAATCATTACAATTCTTTAATTTGTTGACATTAAAATATGTGACGAGAGCATATTTTTATAGGTAGTATTGGCAGGTGATTATTCAGAATTAGCCTAAATTAAGTGATAGTATTATTCACATCTAAACTATCAATTAAGATACATTTTAATTTGGGACATGTTGTTATTAGGTAAAATTAGCATAAATAAGAATATCATGACTTAACCCTAAAAAAGGCCTTTTATAAATACATGAAACATAATTAATTTACAACCAGAATACAACGTAATGCTTGGGCCTATTGCATAATAAAATTAGCATCAGATAGTAATTTTATTAACTTATTAACAATGATTGGATGGTTTAATAATAATATTTGTTTTAATTGATGAATTGAGGAAGAAGTTAACGGTATTTATACATTCATAGATTAAATCAACGTGTTTTTGAGGATATAGTTGCTTTTTCGATAAAAACGACTTTAAAATACAGGGTGTTTTTTTTTTAACGCAACCCATTTTTAAGATTGATCAATGCACATATGAATGTGTAATGAGTGTTGTTTTATTGATCTTTACATTTTATACAACCTATTACTTAAGTTTGATCACATTTAGTTTACATTGTGTGCTCTAACGGTCCGCCATTGGCATTTGTAAAAAGTTATGCTCGCTCCATCAAATTCCCGAACACGTTTTGCAAGGTGCCTCTTTGAATTTCTTGCTTTAAATTTGTTATGTTTGTTTTGAGGTTCTGAGTATCTTGTGAATTGATTTCGTTTGATAATTACTACTTTACATGTCATTGGCAAATTTCACTCTAATCGGACCATTATTACGCGAGTTACCGTGCTTAAAAAAACTCAAATTAAAAACGCAAGCCGAAACTTGATTTTATCGGTGAAGGATTATTTCCCCCCAAGATCCCCGGATTTTACCCCAGTATATTATTTTATTTGGAGATACATAAAAAGTAAGGCCTCCGAAAACAATTCACAGGATATTCAGCACCTCAAAACAAACATAACAAATTTAAAGCAAGAAATTCAAAGAGGCACCTTGCAACACGTGTTCGGGAATTTGATTGAAAGAGCATAACTTTATACAAATGCCAATGGCGGACTGTTTGAGCACATAATGTAAAGTAAGTATGATCAAACTTAAATAATGGATTGTATAAAATGTAAAGATCAATAAAACAATACTCATTACACATTAATATGTGCATAATTAAATCTTAAAAATGGGTTGCGTTTAAAAAAAAAAACACCCTGGAGCCTTACAACGAGGTACAATTGGGTTTTCAACTCGTTTGTTTCATTCAGTTTAAAATTTATCAATCGCTTATATTTTAGCACCCATGACGTACATTCCTACAAATAAATATCCTTGCAATTTGAGCTTCCTACAATCTAAAGACTGCAGGAAGCTACAGGCAAACAGAATTAACAATGGAGAAGATGTACAGTCTAAATGAAATAACATGGCCCTGCTTGTCCGTAATTCTAATGTTAATTCTAGCATTGGGCCTACGGACGGAGGGGACAACATCATTTAAATCGGTTTATAAAAGCTCTCTTTCCCCTAGTCGATTCGCTAAAATGCTCCCTCATTTGGATTTTAACGTTAGTTAATTTGAAGTGTAAAATGCTCAAATAAGATAATGCTAATAACTAATTAATCGTAGCTAATGTTATGTAAGAAATTATAGAATCTAATTCTAAGTTGAAATTTTATGTAGGACAAATTTTAGTTTACGTCGGTATCAGAGCAAAATTGGATTCCAAAGCAATCTGAGACGGACGAACTTTACACGCGACAAGTTTATATTCTATTTTGACTAAGAATATTCCATGGAACGGAAAAGTTCGAATCAATTTGATTCGGTGATTTTCATTTATGTCGTTTATTTCGTACAAACAATTTAGCCAATTCTTATAAGTATAATCAAATGTATATGATAAGTTTTACATTAGGCTCATTACATTCAGGCTCATAATCATAATTATAATACCAGGAATCACAACATTAATCCATCTGCTCAACATAGTTTAACGCTTTTTGAAACTAAACTTTGTTATGCTGGTAGAAAAGTTTTTTCACAACTTCCCACAACCATTAAAGAAATAGTAAATCTTAATAGTTTTAAGAATAAGTTAAAAGAATATCTTATACATAAATGATACTATGATCTGCCACAGCATCCATAATTATCTTCCATAAATCTTTAATAATCTCACTTCTATTTTCACTCCATCCTTTTTCAATTCCTTGTCCGAATACCATCACCTACCCTTATTTCACCTGATTGACGACGTCTTGAAGACTGATGCAAGACTGAAATAAAACTAGATTAGAGAGAAGATAAGACTAGATTAGAGAGATTTAGAAGATGACTTCTACTTGATGACGGGTCTCATGCCATTTTTTTGGTCAACGAGGCAGACACAGGAGATATGATATGCAGATACACTATATTTCTTATTTTTATTGTTGTGTTTTAATAAAGTACCTGCTTTGATATTATTCGATAAAAAACAATTTCTCTGAATTTAAATAAATGTGTTTTAATCATTTAATCCAAAACCTAATGAATTAAATTTTTGAAATAAAAAAAAATAATGTCTGACGTTCAAAACGGTCAATCTAAAACTATGATGTTGAAAGTTTTTAAATTATGATTTTCAGCATGGTTGATAAAAACTTAATTATGCGGGTAGGTTTTAATTCTAGCTTAAGAACTCAATGTGTTATAAAGCCTAACAGCCTGTCGCACTGATACCGTTTCAGTAATACGTGACTGAGGGGTAAACGTTTCATAAAGCGGCCATTCTTTTGTAACTGTTAAGTTTTACTTTTTTTGTAACTACTAAACGTTTCTCTGATGATGAGAGTACATCACAAAAATCAAGTAATCGAATTACAACTCTTTAAAATTCAGACTTTCTATCAGAAGTATACAACGCAAATTAATCTCAGAAACTATAAGAAAATTATTTGTAATATTAAGACTATCACCATGAAATAATTTTCTTCCTTCAGTATTTCTAAGTGTCATGTGGTAACTTTTATGACAGCACTAGTAACACCGTTACGATTGTACACTTACTCTAGCACGCAATATTTATGTTAATATTACTTTAAACTCCTAATATTTTAAAGTTATCAATGTACAGATCCACAGTAAACTAAATAAAAAATATGATAAAATAATATCAAAGGGAAAGGGTCGTGCAAGCAAATATCGGGCATTCAATTTAGTAATTGGACATCTCAATATTTCATCTATTTACCACCGGCTTTTATATGAGTAGAAACTCTGAAGCTACTAAAGAACTGTCCTCAATTGACCGATCGAAATTGCACAACACAATTTTTGTTCCTTGTAAAATTTTTTGTTAAACATGGACAAGTAAAATTAAATATTATTTTACGAGTTCAATTGTATTCAAAGTTCTAGAAGTTGTTCAAATGATATATTTTGAAAGTTTCCTAGCTCTTTTAGCGGCTAAAAGTATACTTAACAGCAGGTTTATTACTATAATAACCCCGCTGCAGCAGACCTGCATACTCAGCGAATTTCAAATTCAAAAGAGCATATTTCATTCCAACTTAGCGAGGTTTGATATGCTTTTGTAAGCTCCAAAAAAATAACACGGGGAGTGAGTATGTAGATTTGCTGCAACAGATGCGTTAAAACTGGGAGTTTTTAATTCAATATTTAGTAGATCTAAACTAGAAGAAGCCCTACCAAGTTTTATTGAGATATGTTGAGGAATAAGAGAGGTATATAATTTAACTTATTTCCCGTAAGGATAACATTTAAAAAACGTACTGTGTTTACCACTAGCGATATCTCGGTAATCAGTGGTCATAGAGCAGCAATTCAAAATACTAAAATATTTTTTAAGCTTAATTCAATGGGGTAAACAAAAATTACATTATTTAGAATGTTCTATGTTAAAAATTTAAAAAAAGCATTTTTGGAGGGGTTACCCTCCCTACCAATATATTGGTAGGGAGGGTAACCCCTCCCTACCAATATATTGGTATTGCAATAGTCCGATCAGGCTGGTTTTCGCACTCGTCCGAATAATTACTACTTTACATGTATGAGCCAAATTTTATTCAGATTGGACGATTTTTATGCGAGTTATCGTGCTTAAAGACACATATATATTATTTTATTTTGATTCTCAGGGTGTTTAGGAAAAACCTTTACAGACTTCGGGATAGGGTTACTAATATCAAAAATAAGAAAAAAGTTCCTATAAACATGGATCTAAAAATGATCAATTATCCGTCTGTCGGTCTGTATGTGTTTTAACATGATTTTGCATAACTTTAGAACTACTAAACATATCAACTTCAAACTTGGTACGTATATGCTGACTAATAGGACCTATTTCGTTGCGGAGTATCAAGTTTCTACTTTGTACCATTTCAAGGTGGCAGCCATTTTTATATTTTAAAACTTAATATCTTAAAAACCGTAAATTTAACAGAAATTGAACATGAGAGAAAAAGGTTGTGTATTTATATTTCCTACAAAGCCATATAAAGAAAATAAGTGTCTAACAACAATTGACGGAGCTATTGCAATTATTCTAACACAATAATGCGTACATTTGCTATAACTGCCATAATCAAGCATGTATTCTGTTAGAAAAATTGCAATAACCCCGTTAACTGTAGTTTGATCTTTATGAGCTTTATATGATTTTATAGAAAATAAAATTACGCAACTTTTTTTGTCTCGTACAATTTCTGTAAAATTTACGGTTTTTAAAATATTAAGTTTTAAAACATAAAAAAGGCTGCCATTTTGAAATTGTACAAAGTAGAGACTTGGTACTACGCACCAAAATAGGTGTTATTAGTCAGCATATACCTATAAGCATATAAGTTTAAAGTTGATATATTTATTAGTTCCAAAGTTATGCAAAATTATGTTAAAAACACATACAGACCAACAGACGGATAACCGAGCATTTTAGGACCCATGTTTACAGGGACTTTTTTCTTATTTTTGATGTAAGTAACCATATCCCGAAGTCTTTAAGTGTTTTTCGTAATCACCCTGTATATGTATATTTGTTTATGAAAATGAACGAATGGTGTTTTTGGCATCTGGGGACCTCAAAACAAAAAGTTATTATGGTCTCGGGCTTAATCTTACCATGAGACCTATGGAAGCAGCTTCTTCTTTATCTTCTCTATTTTTAGGGAAAATTTGTTAAGAAGATAATTTTTCTCACATAGACTTAGCCCGGAACCGAGTTCAACATTACTTCGGGAAGGAACGAGTGATTAACGGTATTAATACAGAGCGGAATACACCGTTTGTGTTCGGTGGGATTTGAACCGGGCCCCGAAAACAGAAGTCCCATGTTCTGAACTAACGTTCTCCATTATGTAAGAAATTGTTGTTCATGATCCACCATCCACCGTGGTCATGGTATGACGGGTGTGGTCTTAAAACGCATTTTAATTTTAAACTGCTTTCTTTGCTTATTGTTTTGGTTGTTTTTTCACACATGTTATTGCTATTACTTATGACCTAAGACATAAGTAATAGCACGCTACCTCCACACCACACTAATTATTGCTTCTTACAATTTTTTAAAATCATAAGCAGCGTTGATTTTTACCTGTGCTTTAATTTTGTTATTATTTAGTGGCTTGATGTTATTTTACTGATTACTGATGTAACAGAAAATTGCGTTTTTATTTCCCTATTCATCTAGGTTCTTTCAATTAATTGCGTTCTATATCTTCTGAGTTATTGTATTTCAGAAATACAATGAAATTAGCAATTACGTATTTTATAAACACAATATTATGTCATTGTTGTATTTTACTATGTAAAATGGGTTGTCCATGTAATCTACGAAAAAAATTATTTTTAAAAGAACCATTCAATCGGCATTTAGGTTTTTGGGTATTATTAACTGCAATATAAAATTTATAGTAAGTTTTGCTGTAATATTATTTAGCAGACTCTTTAAAGGGGTACCTAAATATAGAAGAAAAATCCTAGTTATATTACATTCAAACTTAGTAGGTAGATGGCTTCCTTATTCTTCATGCATCTTTAGCACAAATAAATTTCCTTTATAGTAAACTGACGTTTAAATTTACCATGTGTCAATATCTACTATATGACTTTGAATCAAGTATCAGCACCACATGTTTTGTGTGAGTAAGACACAAGTCTTTAGATACCTAAGTGTTTTTAAACGGCGAATATTTTACTTTATTTCTTATTTTGTGGTAAATTAAAAAAAATTTCATTATTTTTCCCATCAATCTTCAACGAGCCAAACGTCCACAATTACTTCGCGAACATTTCGCTTACGTGATTATACATATAGATTGTTTTAGTATTTTAACGATGTCAACAATAAATATACTATTTCAGTTGACTTAAAAACAAATAAAGAGCTTGGCATAACTTGAAATTAAAATAGCATCATCTACAGTAACCTTGAGAGTGTACAATAAGCTGAATATATAGCTTCAGTGCATGCCCATGGAAACTACAAATCCTGGCCTTCATCTACTTTTTTTATCATTTTTTATATGACATTAACGCGTAACGAAATTTACCAGTTGTAGAGGTACTATTCATTGAAAAATTGAATAAGAAATGAAATATTTTCTCAACACAAATTTTTACTGCATTTAACAATTGCTGATTACATAACAATTATTTCAACAATAGGAGCTAAAAAGTGGAATACTGAGGAGCACAAATTTATGCAGCTTCGTTGAGTGTTAAATCTCCAGACGAATTAAATTGTCACAGCTTGACGCTTTTCTTATTTTATATTACTTGTTGTGATAAGTTCTTTTAAACTTGATTACCTGATAAACTAAAGTTTTATGCAATCTTCAATAAGTGTTAAATTGAATGATCGTCATAATTAGTGTGAATTCTTTATTAAAAATAATTATCTATTAGAAGGATTATGCAAGGAATTTGATTCAGAAAGAGCATGCATACAGGAATGTCTGCAATTTTTTGCACAAAATTGTGTATTAATTCTTTGAAAGGATTCGAAATCATAAAACGTACATAATTTCATACGTTTTCTTTTTTTTTCAAATATGCATTGCAGACAATTGTATTCCTGCCATAGTTTAAATCATCAAAAATAATGTGAAAGAATTTGTTTCAGCTAGCCAAAATCCACAAAGGAAAATAAAGGGTCTGTATTTTTCCGTATAAGTAGTATTAATTTGACTCAAATAAAAACCACCTTTTCATACGGACTCAGATATCAAAATTTAAAAGAAAAAAACATATCAAACGTATTAAAACTTTGCAATTAAAGTATTAGTTATGAGTTATCTGAACCTTATATTTCGTTTCCTTTAATTTCTTGATCCATCAATATAATTAAAATACAACTTTTTTTGAAGTTGAACTGCTTCAAACAAACCATAAATTCTTTGTTTCTTATTTCCAGTTCATTCATCCGTTTTATAATTCTTAGGAATTCCTTATGTTAATCGGTACAGGCTTTGGGGTTTCCTTAGTTTACAAAGTATTTAAAAGTTAACTGTCCACAAGTTGTGGATTAACTATCCACAATTTTGATAATTCAAAGGTACCAAATCCCATTTTAAATTTGTTTGTAAGTCAAAGTTCTATTTGAGGCTCACATGTGTCTAACACTTGAGTGTCGATGTCGGTAAAGTAGACGATAACAAGCAGTGTGAAGTGGAGGCAACAAGCATCGGTAAGGTAGGTCGGCTGCTTGTTAAGTCACTATGCAGCGCTTTGCTCCTCAAAACCGCCGCATTCAACGACTCTACCTTACTTGTAATCTTCAACAAAAGTCACTCTTTAAATGAGGGAGGATTTCCTTCGCCTCTGTTATGTTGTAGAATCACTTCGTTTTGTTCTAAATAATCTCTATTCAAAAGTAGCTTTCAAAATCAGGCGTATTTGTGGAATGTTTCAAAGTACTGAAATTTTCGGTGTAACGATTGATTTTTTTATATTCAAGAATGTTATAATACCAAGAGATGTTGTCATAAGAAAACTTTACATTGTTATTGGTTTAAACATGATTTTATAAATACTGAACTCATTAACAAAAAAAAAAATAAAATAATGATCAAGAATAACAAATATGCTTAACCAAATGTAATCCCCCTGCTTTACTATAATGTATTGTTTCCTTGCAGTCATGATGAAAATTAATTATCTTACATTGTCCTTATTTATTACTCAAATTAAATAGCTTGCTGTGGGAAACCAGTTCGAACAACTTTTACTGGTTTCCCGTTGCTAAAGCCAATCATTTTAAACGTCAGATTCACTTGGTATAAACTATTTTTTGCATTTACAAACAGAAATAAAAAGTTTCTTCAACTTTCAAGCCGATTTTAATTCATCATTCTTCGTTCTTAACTGTACCTTTGTAGGTTATTTTACGTTTGACAATTTTGCTCAGTGTTTTAAGGCAATCAAAACATCTTAACAAAGTAAGTAATTAAAGCCAGCATAGCTTCACTTCCTGAGAGTATTATAGAGATAATCAGCTTCTGTGCTAAAAAAATGCACTCTAATGTAACATTTAGGCTTTGATTATGTCAATATTTATCAAATTTTCTCTGTTTAAAGTCTTTCTGCATTAGAAGTAAAAGTGTCAATAAAAAATAAGAAAATTATCAGAACAAATTTTAGGACAATAATTTGAAGACTAAAGTGGGTGGTTTTGAACTTAATGGAGTACAGTTATAGCGTAATCTCTACAGGCAAAAATGACATGAAGTTATGTTGTGAAAATGTTAATGAACCAAGTAGAAAAAACTAGCTGCTTAAGATATAAATACGGTACTAACAATCTAAACTAAAAGAACGAAAAAGTATAACACTAGATTTGACTAAGAAAAGACAAAAGGAAATAAATGGATTAATTCACCAAGATCTCATATAATTTTGCAATATTGTGTGAAAGTAACGACCTTGAGATATGATAAGAACTTATGACATGTCACTTTATTATACAGTATAGGCTTCGAGAATCACCATGTCAAATATTCTTATATTCTAATATTCAAATATTCAATACTTACAAGGACTAGTTTAAAATGTATGGTAACCTATTGGGATCATTGAAGGATATTTTTAGTGACAACCTCATTCCAATGTAAAATTTTTACAAATGGGTAAGATGGATGATTTTATTTTTTGCATTGCTAAGTTAAAAAAAATAATAAAAATCCTTAATCAATAATGATATTATTATCCTTAATCAATAAGGAACCCTTAACAATCGTCATTAAAATTAGCAGGTCGGCAATATCTATTTCTCTCAGGGGCGAGGCTGACGGTCCTCGCTTTTCCAATCCGTACAACTTTATTTCTTCCGTAATAAGATATATAATAAACGGTATCAGGAAACTGACACATACTTTCTCCCTTCAAGTCATTTAAAACCAGAAAAAATATTTATTGAAATAAAACTAATTAACAATTAATTATCACACAAATATATACCAAATGTTGTCAAAATCGGTAAGTAAATAACGGAGATATCGGTTTTTAAATATTTGCCATAAGAATAACATTGGACAACGTACTGCGTTTACCGCCGAACTAAAATATCAATTATCTCAGCAACCAGTTGACATAAACTAATGATTCAAAATACTGGATTATTTAGTTTTTCAATTCAAATTTAATGGTTGCAAGTATATTTTTTTAGAGGTCACAGATTTTGTGAAATTCGAAAAATATTAATTTTTTAATACTTAAACCCCCATAACTTCTGAACCTGAATTTTTACAGACATGCGGGTGGTGTCATTTTGTTTGTCATCTTATGCACTAAAAACCATGAACTTTTTATCAAAATCGTTAGAGCAGTTTTTGAGAAATTTGGATTTTTGTCATTTTTTATGGGTTTTTATGGGGTAAATACCCTTAAAAGTCAAAAATTCAAAAAAATGAAAAATACACCTGGAGATACCACGGCTTTATACCTACATGCCAAATTTCATGAAAATCGGACCACTAGTGTCGTCTTTAGCTTTGTTTACATCCACACATACATCCACACACACACAGACAGACACCAGGCCGAAAACCACTTTTTTGGATTCAGGGAGCACTAAAACGAATATATCCACTAACAACTCGAATTCGAAAATGTTGACGAAAACAATACTTTCTCCGTATACTATGTACAGGGGGGAGAAAGTAAAAGGGATCTCTTCCCTTCAGGGATCTCTAGTTGGTAATACTAACCTTTCAATCAAACACTTGTAAGTATCTAGTACAAACTTTAACGCTTAATATCGTTTAATTATTTGCCAATCATTTTGCTTATTACGTAATGTTTAATCCTTTCTTAAAACTATGATTAAAATTGTAATATAAAGTATAACCATTACATGGAATAATTACACACAACGACTATCAGGAATTGACATTGTGTTCCGTTAGGATTCGTAACTAAGTATTCAGCTCTGATATTTCGCTTAATGGAAAGCAAATGTTAGCCCATTAAGCTGCATTCTGCCTACTGAGTCTTGTTGATATAATCCTGATATCGGATTGGTTGATGGATTCATTGGTTGCTTGTATATCGTCCTGGGAGATAAAGTTAACTGGTTTAAAATGTAGGTTTTATGAATTATACACGTTTTTGCATCAAGTAACGTGAGATTAAAATAGTAAACATTTATCGCGGATGTTTTTAAATGCTCTCTGAAATATGTATTAAGTCCTTTAAGTAAGGACTTTCCCCTAGAATTTATTTCAGTTGAAGATTTGAAAGAGAATGGTAGCCTTGTTTTCAAGAAGCCTCGTTCAATACCGGGTGTCTCACCTTAATTGAACCAATAGCTAACTTTTTTATTATAAATCTGACAAAGAACTTCTTATTGGGGACTTCCCTTTTTTTAATGCTGCTTTTTGGAGTGACTTCGAAATTTTAAAATATGGCCGCAATTTTCCAATATGGC
>JAQJVK010000025.1:8450291-8510792 GCA_035578135.1 Flexamia atlantica
TTGTATTATTATATTTAATTCATTATTAATTTATTTATGATGACAAATTATAAATTTCGAATATCAAGCATATGACCGGCTTAGACGTGTTTGAATGACATAACAAACCCTTAAATAAAAGTATTTTATTTCGATTAAATTCGAATTTAGACACTACAACGTCAATTCCTTTACTGGAGAAGCTTTCTGACATAATCTGTTTGAAAACAAAGTTTTAAAGCAAAGCCATTTACAGTCCCGCAGTTATGACAAGTTTGATTATTGTCGGCTAAAGATTCGTAAATAAATAATGACTTGAAAAGATAAACTGGAACTTTCAATTTATACCTTAATTTAAGCCTGAGTATCTATTTCCACTTAAGGATTGACAATTTTTAATTTTTAATACTGTATTAAGTTGCTAAATCGAGGATTTGTTTTGGTTTGCCACGAACTCAAGTAATAAGGACAATATTATTATGAGAATTTTACTTGCTGATGTCTGATAACTTTTATAAAAATATTCGTTCAACTATTTAATTTATTAGCTACTTGACTGATGAGTTTTCTTGCACAAATAATGTCTCCTCTGCAATACTTAGCACGGTATTTTTTCAGACCCTATTGGGTTGGATATTGTATAACATAGTGTCAACTGTAAAATTGTAAAACAGAACACCATTATAAATTAATTTTTAACAGAAAGAAAGGCATGGTGAATCACAAGTCAGCCTGTTAAAATGTTTGGTTAGTTAACATTTTCGATTTTAAAAAATATGGAAGCCTGACAATAATTTGTCTAGAATCTCTCCATTGATAATCACCTTAATTATTGTTTTTTACCATGAGTGGTATTGAAAATTAAATTAGTATGAGCTGTTTGACCCATTATAGTTTGACACATATTAAAACTAGTAAATATGGGGAATTCCAAGACTGCCTTTATTCCGTCAACTCAAACATTGGGTATGATGGAGTGTTTTTTTTTGCTTAATATAACACTCAAAATTACTAAACGAAAAATCGTTGTTGTTAAAACTTCGTTGCATCGTAGGTTGGAACCTAAACTACTAGAAAGTGTGTACCACGATATGTTTTCCAATTAAATATCTTAAAATGGTTATAATATAGTTTATGTATAAATTCAATGTTTGCATTTGCAATTCGCATTATTATTATAAAAAGTTTTATAATTCTAATTTTAAAATTCGATTGTACCAAATATATCAATTTTCTTTATTTAACAGAAGGAGGTTTTTAGTATGAAAGGTTTGCGACATTTATATCCTAAAATATATTCAAATATGTCCGTTCGTATCTACAGTGTTTATTTTGCAATAGTGAAATTTCACTTAGACTTTTCATTTTACTCTAATTAGTAAAATCACTTTAATATAAAGTCTGTTATTGAGCTAATTTCTTCAAAAATGATATTCACTAAAATCTCCCTGGTTTATGCGTGGGGACAGAAAAATCATTCATGAAATTTGCTTATATTCATAGGATTTAGCAATAGTATAAAAATCACATAAAATTTCTTACCGAGGGTATTTCAAATGAATATTTTTTTCTCGTGAATTCAATATAGCATACAGCTATAATACGTTGGTTTTTAATGATTTCACGTATAGGCTCTTATAGTAATCCATTAAAAAAACACATGTGCCATATTACGCATCAGAGTAAGGACACTACATTAATTAAATTGATTGATGATTGAAGCGATTGCAATAGCGTGTTTTACATTTTAATTCTCTTACATTTTTAGTCTTGGCTTCCAACTAGACGTCACAGACCAGGTACCTGCCAGAAAAAGAAGAAAATGCGATCCTTGCTTTAATACTTCCTTGACCTCCAACAGATAAAGACAATAAACAACAACAGTAATATAGCAAGAACAATAGCTAAAGACAGGAAGCTTTTTAATATAAGGTATTACAACTCTCTACTTAGTTTTATTAATTGAAATTTAATTACTAAACCCCAAGTCTCAGTTTCCAGACCGACGCCGACGCCAGAACCGTGCATTCTTAATTAAAACTTTCCCCTTAATTTGTTTCTCAACTTTGTAAGTTTTCACTTTTACACTCGAGAAATCCAATAAGACAAAATTTTTCCATTATCAGTGTAACATTTATGGTAAATATTTTGGAGCTTCTTATAACATATTCATAATCAGACTTATTCAGTTTCTTCAATGTTAAAATATATAAATGTAATGATATAAAAAAATATTTAATATTGGGTATACTGTATACAGCAATGTTACGTATAACTACGTTGTTCAACCTATATTGCGCGTATTTAATACAAGACGTTAGGGATATACTTTTGCACCTCTGTCCAACGTGTATCCCTCATATTTCCGGCAGATGGCGTTAATATCGACCGAGCTCAACTAATAGTTACATATTTATTGTAACAAAATATAACTAACTAGACTAACCTAGCCTAACTTAACTTCATAGAGCAGTGGAATAATTACTCTCCTTTAAGCTAATATAGTATTTATTTGCAATGAAGTCTCACGTGAACTGATTATGTGAATGGCAGACCTGGGAGCATGTTTAGCCAGGGTTTCCAAATCCCGTCCCATAAATAGGACATTCTGATACCAACTTCGATCCAATATTTGGCATCGAATCGGTATTGAAATAAAAATATCGATATCCCGATATTCTCGGATCCAAAGTATCGATACCTCAAGTATCGATATCGGTATCGAATCAAAAGATATTAGGAGAAAACAAAAAAAAATCATTAAGTTCGTATTAAATTAGGTTGTTTTAATTGTTAATACGGAATGTAAAAAAAGTCTTATAATTTAACTAACTAATACGCTAAACATTTTAATTATTACGTGCTTTCAGAAAAAATGCATTTTTAAAGTTAATTTGCTCATTTTATCTATCAATTTTTATAAAAATGGTTTCTTTGTGAATGACATGACCAATTACGATCTTATAAAATTTTCCGGATTATTGTAGATTGTCTGTTGTCTAATAGTTTAGGGTAATAAAAATGTTGTACAGACATTATAAAACATCAGCATAATTTTACAGTAAATAAACATGACTGTATGAGATCATAGTCTTATAGTGTTAGAAAAAATAAAAATGTCCTACTAAACAAACATTGATGCCTAAGAGAAATTAGGCTGCAGATAGATAAACCAAACGTTATCCCCGATAATTTTAGCTAATAAAATGAATTTGTCCACATATTTTGGAGATATTTTTTTACAATAAAGTACTAGAAATACAATAAAGTACAGGTAAAAAAACACAACGTGAAAGATTACTTACATTTCTATAATTTGTTGGCAGATTATCTTATTAATTTTTACGACCCTGACACGTTTAATATTTTATATACGATTTTTACTTTTGATCCCATACTCCAAACTTTCTTTCGATACTTACTGCGATAATATCGAATGATTCGTTACGATACCCATAACGTGAATATCGAAAGAAAAGTAACGATATAATTTACTAGTATCAGAAGTATCGGAGCGTCCCTACTCATAAAGACTGGCTAGGATGATGTACACTTGTCCCTCCGGAGCTCCGACCTTAACTGGACATCCTAACTACTGCGGGAATTAGAGGTCCCACAGGACAAGGAGGAACCGATGCGTTCAGGACGCTGTATTCTGTGTGGATATATACACTTATTACACATACCAATATGATATATTCTATATACTGTACCCATTTTCGATCACTGTACTAGTATAACCAGTCATAAATAACCTAGGACCAATCTCCTGTAAGTTTTAGATCAAATTTTAACTAAATGGGAAAATGAAGGTTTTTGTCAAAGAGGTAAAAACGACATAAATGTGTATAAAAAAATGCAGCATACTTGAATACATTGGCATGTCAACAGAATACAATATTGGTTTGATTTCTGAACGTTAAATTGTTATATCATTCACTAGCTGTGAAAAAGCACGCCAGGGAGTGGAAGCAATCAACAAACAAATAATAATCATAATCTTTAACGTTAAAATTATCAAGTTTGTTGCATTTATAAAGTGAAAAAAAAATTTTATTTAAAGTTCAGTCTGAATTCTTCCACAAATACAATAGTAAAAGAGTAATGTTTCCCCTAGGCTAGATATAAACATATTTAAACGTATTTAAATGTATACAAACATATTTAACGTTAGGCGTGTGGCTAGCCTAATGGTTAGCGTCTTGGTCTTCAGTCCAAGAGGTCGCGGGTTCGATTCCTGGTATGCCCACACAAATTTGAGGAGTTTGGACTGGTTTCCCTTAAAAGCGTTTGTATAAATCTTCTGTAAAATGCCGTTGGCGAAGACGCAACAAAAAAAAAACAATTTTAATAAGTCTCAGAATGCGACTTTACAGGCAAAAATTTTATTTTTCATCAGGTGAGATGACAATACTGAATGCTACTGCGAATTGGAGTTTTAAATTTCTGACAATGCTAAGTGATCAGGTATTTCATTCTAGTATTAATGATATTTTTGTTCGTAGATGGAGTAATAATAACAAACCTGTAATATATCGGGCTTCCATTCTTTTTTTATATTTACGTTCCAAGCTGTATGTAACATTTTTATTGAAATGTAGGAATTTCAACGGCTTCAATGGTTCTTGAAAACACTTTGAACACAGTAAATACATTCGTACCTACCTATAACAGTCTTTTGCAAACTCGGTAGTAAATATTTGGTAAAATGATTTTTTTCAAAACATGTTTTAATGACTAGTTTGTGACACATTTGGTGCTTCAATCTCCAACTGTAAGTAGAGAGTTTATAGTACAATATGACATTGGGGTAGCTTATTTATTGCCTTGCCTGTTTTTATGTGGTTGTTGAGTTTTGTTAGTGTATGATTGTCATACAAGTTATTTAATTTTTTTATATTTATTTAATCAAAAGGAATAGCACCAGATCATTCCTTGGTTTTTGATCGTAAAAATTACTCATATTTAACGTACTAGGTAATGCAATTTAATATCTGAAGACTTAACACATCAAAGCTACATATTTTCTGATTGTGTTGCTCCTATTTCGGTCTCAGTCATTTCACTTAATGAAGCACTTGAAATTGTAATGTTACGGTTGCGACTAGTGTCTATTGCAGCAATTTATAGTGTTGGAATAATCACGTCACGTTGCACTGGAACGGGATTCATCTTTTGATTAGTTTCTTACGTAAAAAAATCACCATAACTTGACAGGTAGACTTAATGATTCTTTAATGAAGTTTAATATTTCACTGAAACTGTTTTCGACGGGTTTTCAAACATTTTGCTAAACACAGCACTAGAAATTTCAACGTAACAGGTACAACTGGTAACATTACCAATGCATGAAGCCGTTGCAACCGAGTCACGTGTCAATGGAACGGTTCTTATCAAATCTCTGGGTCGTTAAGTTTTACACAACATTGAACATTTACACGAGATTTGGGTGGAGTAGTCCTTTCTTACTCCTACTACTCATTTAACTACTACAACTAGCGTTTTCATCATTTTCACTTATTTTGAGCTTACATTAACAGTACGCTTACCTTTTTAAGACTTTCAGCGGCCCCTTTTTCTTTTTGTTTCTTATTAATGAGAATTGGTTTTCTATCCCTAATTATTAGTTTTTAAGTTTAATTTTTTATTTACATCGAGCACATTATTGTTTCCTAGCTAAGCTTCATGATCGTTTTTAACTAAACGCCTTGGAATTTTTGCCTCAATATTTATTCATAATGTATTTCTTGTGAGCACTTACTCTTATCAAGACTTAGGTGTTAGGCGAAAGGGAAACTGATTTAATGCTGTTTACATAAAAGTGTATTTTTATAGTAATTTAAGAACTTAAATAAAAGTTAATTCAACAACAGGAGCTTTAGACCTGTAATCTTCTCAGGAAGTGAATCTGTAACAGCTTTAAGAAGCTTAAGCAGGAAAATTGTTTAAAAGTCTTTACATCTCAGTGTAAAAACTGTTTTACTAAATGGGTTTTCAAAAATTTATAATTATCAGTAAAAATTCAAAAAAGCTTCATGTGACATTACTTAACAGTTTTGTTGTATGTTAAAATGGTTAAAACAAATTTCGAAGAAAATTTAAACCTTAAATTCTAAAAAAATGTATAATAAATACAGCTCCAAGAAAAAAAGTATAATTTTAGGATCCAAGATGGTTGCTAAAATTATTGTCAGAATCAAAAACCAATCACCCAAAAATAAACGAGGGTGGTCCAAAGTCAATATCTCGAGAAGCACATTGATAAAAATGCAGTTGAGTGACTTTCTTCAAAAATTCCCAAATGGTGGGAAAAACCGCTATTTTAATCATGATTTTCAAGGGGTTCCCGTGGTCCGATTTTGGTAATTTTTGAATACGTTCAAATACACATTTTTTAAGTAGAATTCCATCAAAATACCTCTTCTTGCATTTTTTAAGGTTCCCCATGTTATTTTTCTTAGAATGACAGGCCTACTAATTCTCTTTGATAAATGGTTTTATATTGAACCCGATGTAGCGGTTATTAATTATTTAGGGCGTCCTGAAGGAGCTTCTGAAGATTCCCCTCGGTCGTTGGTAACGGACCAATCCATTTAGAGATTCAGTTAGTAAATTGAAAGTCTCTTATTTGTAATAAGGGCAAGAAACTATGCCCTTATTCGATAATGGATTTGCAATCAATTAATTATTGATCCTAATAGTTTTGACCGCTCTGGAATGTAAAATTAATGACGAAAAATTTCAATATAGTTAAAAAAGTTCGTTTCTTTTTTTTAATTTTTATCGAATTTAAATTTTTGATTTAAAACCCTGTTGATTAGCAAAGACAATTTTGGAGGTCAATTGTTTTCTTATTAAATTTAGACTATTTTTTACTGTAGATTGAATCTTACGTTTGAAGAGTTCGATATTTAATAATATTCGAATTCAAGAAGTGTGAGTTATCGTTTAAAAAAAGACAACTATATAAAACATACAATAAAGATTTGATAACTCTAGCCGATTAATAAGTACAGAGCTTTTAAAATGGGAACACTAAAAATGTCACTCCCGTTACGAAGAGGTGCTAAATTTAAATTTGTTAAGCGATGTAATTAGATTAATTAGTTTAGTTTCTATAGAAGTTTCTGCGAGGGAAGCTTATGGCAGTAATGATGTTCAAGTTGGAATTAACACATTAATCGCTTTATAATGGGGTTTACTTTCGTTTTTGTGAAACCTACTGTTTTTTTTTTTTTTTACAAGACCTTGTAACCCTCGGTATATCAGCTACTAAAGAATAGCAGTTCGCGAACAGTTACCCTCAGTCATGAAACGCTGAATCAGTTATCACTATGAAAGAGTGTTTTACCTTACATTAATTTTATCTTCCGGATGTAAATAAAAATCGTTTAGCAACAATAAAAAATATTTAAACTTGCACTGTATGTAAATAGAAAACAGTAAATATAAAAAAATGTTGGAAAATGCCAATCGATTTTGATTTAGATTTTCGTAGAAAGAAATTATAAAAAAACTCTTTTTTAACTCTTTTTTAATTTTTATGTTTTTATTTTTATTTTTTTACTCTTTTTTGGCTGCCAGGAGTTCCGAGTTGCTGATATTTGCAAAGAGTGAATACACCAAAGTATCATGCTAGTTAAGAAATTACAAATTAAGACTTAAGACGAAGATACAATTTGATGATAGTGTTTTAATCAAAAATCAACGATTTGATGATAGTGTGTTTATGCAACGATTGTATTATGAATGCCATTAAGCCACGAGTGAGATGTAAGTTAGAACGTAAGTTTAGATGTAAGTGAGATGTAAGTTTAGAGCGAAGCGAGTGTTCTAAATATCTCACGAGTGGCTTAAAGGCATAATACAATCGTTGCATACACTATTTTATCTACAACCAAAAATATACAGGGTTTCCAAAAACAACTAATTAGCTTACCGTATTTAAAATGTGACTACATACTATAAACGTGATGTTCCCAAGCGGTCACCCATCCAAGTAGTGACCATGCTCGACGTTGCTTGACTTCGTCGCACAATTAGTTGTTGAGGTTATAGGTATACAAAAACATTAATTCCTCTTTTACTAATAATAACCATACTAAATAGGTAAATTGAAGGTATAGTGAGCTAATAGAAATTTGGGATATATTGATATAAATAAATAACTCACAGTAGTAGTTGACACTCTTTTATTTATAGTGTATTAAAGAACATTTGAGGTTAGGTACAATAGGACACTAAAACCGGAATCTCATGGGTGCAATCAGCTGATGTGAGAGTTGTTTAATTTGTATTAAGGTACTACCACTGGCCTGACACTTAAATGGAGCCAAGTGGTAAATTTATTGGAGCGGGTTAGTTCGAAGCACTTTAGTTAGATATCGTTGTAAAAACATGGTTTTCTTCTTCTTCACTGAGTCAGCCAATCAAAACTACGATAACGATCTGCTAACTGCTAACTTCCTATTCCGTTTCCCCTAATTTTCTGTCACGACGTGTACACAACCAAAACGAGTTGGAATTAATTAGAATGTGGGAAAATACCTAAAGTACGTTTGCCATCCCAATAGTGCAAGTTGTTTCGCAAAATACTGTCCTGAGTGATTCATATTGTGCTTAAAGCGATTGATAGAAAGTAGAAAGTAAATACGTAGATGTTTACATAAAAGCACCTAAAAAATTAACTAAATTAATTTTTATTTAATGCTTTTATGTAAACATCTACGTATTTATTTTCTATCAATCGCTTTAAGCACAATATGAATCACTCAGTACAGTATTTCGCGAAACAACTTGCACTAGTGGCAAATGTACTTAATCAATTTAATCTAAACAAATCGGTAAAGCCATTAAAATTGAAAGTCTAGCAAACAAAACAAGAAAACGAAAATATAAACAAAGCAGATGACGGCGACGATCGATATATCGCATCGATATTTTTTAGTTCGTAGCACTTTTATCAGACAGCGCTACTGTTTCCTTACCACCGAGTTAACATGGAAGTGCCAACTCTTTACGAAGTTCATTATTACTCTATGGTACTACTTCCGTCAAATTCCGAGCTCTCATTGGTGTAGAACCAGACCTCTAAAGTGACTCCAGTCTCATAAAGTCATCATTATGCAACTGCTTGGTTTTTTGGTGTTTTAATGTATATCATTATGTTTATTGTAAAACCATAATTGGTGCTTATTGCAATGGTCGTAGATAAAATATATTTGGCGTAAGCTTTTTCATAATTATTCATAATCTATGTTCAGAAATAATGTAACACATTATATTGTCTTCTGTATTCTGTTGATAATCATTATTTTTCGGAAGGTAGAAATCCTAGAGGACCTAGAACAAGGGAACGGTGGTTTCGTGTTAATTTACTGGTAAAGAGGAGAATAAACATCTATAACTTGAACATGTAAATAAATCTTTTTATAAATTACCAATGTATGGTACTGTAAATATAGTTTTTTTACTTTTCACTTAAAGTAATATTGACGTCAAAAACAATGTTTCTAAATTAATTTATGTTCCTATTTGTGTGTAATTACCAGGGAAGCAATTTCAAATTTTTCTAATAGTGAATTCTGTGAAATGTTTCTAGTTGTTTTGAATTTTTCCTTTTTGTGTCTAGGAAGATACAATATTTGAGTTACAAGAAACAACATATAATTTATAATATAAACGTTTCTCGTATAAAACCCTGTGAAAAAATAGGGTTGAAATCCAATTGTAGCGACGATACCAACCTAACGAGCCTGAGTTATAAAACGTTACATGTAAACCTCTATTTTCCTATATCCTTTTCTCTCTCCTACGACGTCACTTATGGTTATATAGTTTTGGCCAGAAATATTAACAACATTATTGAGATAAATTATTAATCAAATTATATTTACACCGTGTCATTTCTTACCTGGATAATAAATTGCACGTAACACTTTGAGGATAATTATATTTAAAATATATATAGATATGTTTGCTTAGAGCCATATTATTATTATGAGCTAAACTTTACGGCCTTAAACTCGTTTTTTTTTATACGTTTAGCTAGAACATATATTCATCCAAGTGATAAACAAAGATTCTGTCCCCACATTCTAAGTAACCGCATTATTTGTTAGTGTAATACCAATATGCACAATCCCTTTAGGCACCAGATGTTCCCTACAACTGGCTTGCCTGTAGTGCTTTGCTTGTACAATGTTTGTAGTTTGTATTAACCAAAACAAGATCTACCATTTTCTACTATTATTTGCCTTTTTTCTAACCCATTTATATATAATGTATGTTTAGGTATGATTCATTAGGAATAAAACCCAGACAAAACATTTTGTAAACGAGATATTAATATTAAATTGTTAGGTCTCATTTTAAAAATATATGATATTAGAATTATGATGATAGTTTTTGTTATACAACTAAAACGTTAATTGATTATACCATCTACATGATAAAATAATAAAAGAATTTAACTTTTCATGTTGATGACTGACATGACTTATTTAACATTATCATATACCAGTTGTGTATGTAAGTAGTATGTGAGGGTATGTAAATGCCTTCACAGTTGCAGAGGTATTTTTGAATAACCGAGTATTTATCAAGTACCGCTTACCCACGAGTTATCGCTTTGCCCAAACCACTTGACCCAGAATTTAAATTGACGCTACTTTTAGGGCGTAAACACAGGATAACAACGGATTCTCCGAAACCACTCAGTGAATAGCCTATACAGTACTATAGCCTATAGTATATAATGTATCTTTGATCGTATAAGCAAACTTTTAGGAACAAAAATAAAATGTACATTTAGAAGAATAATTATAATTTATATTTTAGAAATGGAGGCATTTGGTCATTTTTGTTTTATAGCAGAAATTGGACTGAACTTTGGGAAGGGAAATATATTCATTTCATATTTAATTGAGATTTACATACTATTAATTTATGCGACAGTATCAATAGTATAACTTATCCTTACATAGTTTTTCACTACTTGTAATAGCTTTAAAAGGCATTTTTTACATCGAGTTAAATTATTTTTCTTAAGAAAGCGTAAGACTGGCATAAAATAATTTCTCTAGAGCGTGAAAAAGAAGCAGCTTAATTCGTATTCCAGGGTATGTTCCTCTATGTTTAGCTTGTTTTGTTCTTGTTTCCACCAGTAGAAAATATTTACCTCTCGGTTTCAGTCAGGTTTTAAATTATTGTTGCATATTAATGGCTATACAGGCAAGCTTTTCTTAACACTTAAAATAACCACCAAAATTTGGAACTCATAATAAATAAGTAAAAATGTTTTCATCACACTGTCCCGAAAACAGCCGTTTTTAGTTCTCTAAATCGTACGCAAAATGATCGTTTTTGGATCACTTCGAATAGGAGTACTGAAAAAACATATGGTGAATTTTGCCGTACTCTAATGTCAAAATTTAGCTTGTGTTTGTAAACAACTAACAGATGAGTAAATGACGATGACTATTTTGGATAACCTCAAAATTATGTAGTCTAATTTTTAACGATTAAATGGCTATTTATACATAATGGTGAAAATAGTTGTTCATCACACGGAGCAAAAGTGTCTCCTTGGTACTCGAACGCATTTCCAAGCTCGGCTGCGCCTCGCCTGTAAATTACGATCTCGTACCAAAAAGAAACACTTTCGCTCCTAGTAATGAAAACTACTATTAATTTAATATTGTTTTGGTGTATTAGTAGTTGATGTCGAATAGATTGCTGTTGTAATTTCCTACCACTTAAAGCAAAAACATTTTCTTTTCAACGAATAGGCTGTAAAAAATATTAGAAACATTTTCATTCACATTTCTTCAAAATTGCTCGCTTCACTGTCTGCCACATTGAAGGTAGGCTTTGTATGTGTTTTATTTCTAAACATTATAGTTTGTTCAATTTATTTAATGTATTTTTGTTCGATCTCTGGTGTTTAGTATTAGTATACCGTTACAATAGTTTAATAAAGTCTTATATTCCTCTGTTTGTTCGGCAAATAAATTAAATCTTTTTATTTTAGCAATAACTTGAAAACTTTATAGAAAATACGACGGTGATATATATAAATATAAATATATATTTTTTTTATTTCGATCGACTAATAAACTCAACCTGGGTTACGCTTTTTGAAAATGCTGTACACTATAAATAGGTTTCGTCTTCAATATACCTCTGTAAAAACTAGTATTCAAACAAATCATTAGGTGTCCATATCTTTAGAGATAATTATATTTTTTCAGCATTGAAAAATTAAAGATAATTATGTTTTGTTTAGTACTGAACCATTACATGTAAACAGCTCATCGAATATCACCTCGAGGGATACTGCTTCTAATTCGTCCCCTGCCCCAACACCCAGTCTTCTGTTTAATCTTGGTTAAAGGAAATTTAACATTCCTGTTTCTGGCGGTTTGTTTATCTTCTTAATTAATTAAGCCCTCATAAAGGCGTGCCACAGCTTAAGTAATTACTTCTTGACTGTGTGAGAAACGCTCCTTGATTACATCCAAATTTCAAACAAATATCGTCATTGGAGATAAATAATTAAACTGAACTTATGATATATTATCCATTTATAATAATGGAACCAAACCATAATAAGATTTAAGTATCCCATGTCTTCTCTATGTGCAATATTTTAAAAGTTAATAAAAGAAAAATTAATAATTTTGTTGGCTGGACGGAAAAGGATAGTAGACGATCCATGCAATGGAAACCTAATGATTACGGAGAGATATCATCTATTACATGCAAAACGTAAAATTAGAGCACGTTTTTGTTGATAGTTTCGTCTTTTAACTTAAGTACATAATATAAAAAATAAAGCTACCAAAAAAGTTAAATGTTTTCCTCAGGAAGCCCGGCTTTCCCTAGCTTTGTGTATCATGCGGAAATACGTGAAACACATATCGATGGCCTCACCTCGCTAAGTCTCAAAATATTTGTCTAATGTAAAATAGACATTGCACTAATAAAATTACCTACTTAGGCATGATCTAATCATTTAACATGCCAAAATAACAGCTCGTTAACTACAAAATGTTACAACCAGTAACTTCTTTTCTGAAAACGTTGAAATCTTTTAGTTCGTTAGAATATGAATAAGGCCTGAAGAATACGTATGAATGCGTCGACGCATTAAATGGCGTTCTGCTTGATGATAAATTGTCCTCGTGATGAGAAAGAGGCGGCCAAAAGGCTACGACAATTCTTTCGAGACTAAATCAATACATAGGCAATTAAATTTTGTGAACACCACAGTAAATAAAATGTTGTTGTTGTTGTTATCTGTGAATTATATATGTATTATTTCAACTATAAATACATATTATTTAATTTAATAATATAATTTTACAGGCGATTTTCAATGCAAATCCAATCGAAAGTTATAAAGGATAACATATTAATAATTTAAAGCATCATTAACAAGATAGTAGTGATGAGACTGTAATGATTTTGTTAGCTAACGAGCCTCAAATCGCGACAGCCTCAGATACAAAAGTACCTCAGATAAGTCGTGATTTTCTTTTACGACTAAATTCACTATTTGGATTTTTTCTATTTTCTTACACCCCATCTATCTTTCATTTATGTAAATATATTTGGTTATTCACTTCACATGGCATTAAACGATTGAATATAAATGTTGAAAAAAATTTTAAATATTGAACATGAAATATTAAATGAAAATTAATTTATTTAAATGTGAAATAAGCAATTTTACACTGTAAAAAACACATTTTTTAATATAAAAACTGTTAGGTTTCAATAAGAAAATTACTGCTTGCCATTCCTAATCTTTATAATAAACCCGTAATAGAGTAAACTTTACCAACCAGATTCGTACTATTAGTGTTTCATGTAGGACTGATTGGGATAATAACTTCCCTTCTACCGCTTATCAAACGATAATTCTGGCTCAAGCGCCAAAGCCACTTTGTTTACTTTGTTACTTTGTTACTTTGTTATTCTTTGTTACTTGTTACACTTTGTTACTCTTTGTTTCATTTCTCCCACAGTAACTTAGGCGTGTTGAAGGGGATGTCATTTTTTAAGAGTCTCATGAAGACATCGTGCAAATGACTATTAAAAATGTATATGTTGGATACAAAATGTAAATATGATGAATATATATATTATTTACGAAGTTTTATTTGAAACTCGTTCTGATATAACAGCATTGAAACATAATTACTGTACAGAATGTCTAGCTGAGATTAGAAATGATGAAATCTGATCACATAAAAATCTATTAAACAATCAAAAGGTTTAATACAAAGTTCCTTATAGTTTCCTTATGTGATCGTTATCAACAAAGTCTTGAAAACCATATGCTTACAAAATAAAATTTATTTTTTCGTACTTTTTTACTTCTATTATTACTTTTTATAATGAATGAGTCAAGAGCCGACGAGACCAGGTTTTGCAGCAAAAGCTATTAAAATAAAAAATTAATTCTTCAAAAAATGCTCACTATATAGTTATAGGTAGTTTTCAGACTGCTTAAACGGTTCTAAATATTTACATTTCACGGAAAAATTCACTTTTCGGTACTTTTTTTCTCTATCACCCCATCTATCTTTCATATATGTAAACTTATTTGGTTTTTCACTTCATACGGCATTCCCTTATTATTCTCTCAGCTTATCACAAAACAAATGTAATATTTTTCATTCCTTATGCTAAGTTTTCCCAATAAAATAAATAATTAAATTAGCACTGGTCAAATTGAAAGAGATTTTTCGTAAAAGTTATTTTGTTAAAACAAGTAAACATTTTAACCAAAAAAATTGTCATCCTTCTTATATTTTCTTTGTTTTCTGTTAAAGTTGGGACTAATTAATTACTTTACTGTAACTAGTAATTACTTTTTGTACTTCCATTGATAAAACTTTAAATTCATAAAAACATTACATTATTTGAATATGAGTGTTAATATTATTTTTCCACTAGCCATTTGAAATTTGTATAATATTTACCAGCCAACTTAATTATTTTTTCCAACCATTATAGTCTAAAAATATACGATGACAAGAACATTAAATGAATACAACAATATGTTTTACAGTGTACATGCGGTGGACACCTTATCATAGGGAAACTTAGGTCTAAAAATCTTCTCAAAATCTAAAATTAAACTAAATAAAGTATTAGCCGAGAGATAGTAATTAAAACCAAAACGTAAATTTCAAAACTTTTTAGGTAATAAAAGCATGTTGTAAAAAATATTCACAAAAAAAACTAATTACGAACCTTTAATAATGCAAGGATAATTTAAAATTCTTTCATTGGAGCTTTTGGCTGTTTTGTTTCCTTTTCATGTTTAGAAAATTTTATTTTAGATATACAATTCGAATCAATATAATGTATAGTAAAAAGTGAAATTTTAATTTAAGCTACAATGTTTGTTTCGAATTATACTGTCATGACATAACCAGTTAAATATTTTAATTTTTCATTGAGTAATTAAAAATAAATATACTAATAACGTGGTTAGATTTGTTTTCTTTGCATTGTAGACCCCTTATAACAAACCATTCATCATTAGCTAGCGTTGATGTTTTCGTTACTTAACGTTGTCGAGATATTAACTTTCACGAGAGGTTCAACTCACCCAACTTTACTCAAAGGTTCATTAGAGCATCAGAGAGGGGTTACTTTAATCAACTACTTCCTGTTTGGTGGACAGAAAATGGAATAGGAATCAGGTACTTGAATGTTTAAAGATTTCTTAGTATTTTTTTAGCATACTAGTTTTAATCGTAACGCTTCAAAACAAATTGTTTACTATCTTCTATTATTTAAAACAAGATGATGTGACATTAACTTTAAAAAGGCATTAGTTGTTTTCGAAAATTTTAAACCGTAAGGGTTTAAAGTAATATTTAGTAAAACCACTACTAAATACTATTTAGGTATTTTAAAACATAATACTTCTTGAAAAATTATTAAAATTAACGTGGATTTATAGTTATAAGAAAACGCACTATTTTTTCAAAATAAAAAACGTATAATATTTACCGTGTTTGTGAAGTGTACTTTGATTAAATACATTCATACTCTGTGGAAACTTTTGTTTGAAACTTCGGTCAATGCTGTTTACTGTCGAATGAAAATAAACGATTGATTTCTGATTTCTCAACATCGTCAAAGCTGCAAAGTATAACTTACAACTGTTTAAAAATCACATACAAGCCAAATTGATAATAGTTAAAAATGGATTCAAATTTAGTAATAGTTTGATAATTATTTGAAATAAACATAGCCAACTATAAAATTAATTTTCGAAAACACATCAGGTGGTCAACTCCACTAAAGTAATAATATGAGTCTATCTCCAAAAATAGGATTTTTTGATTATAGAAACCTGTGAGTCTATGAGTCTTGGAGAAAATTTGAGAGATGATATTCGAGGGTGTATTATCAAGAGGACGAAAGCATATTTAATGTGAGGTACTCAAACTTAAGAAAATATCTCCGTATATTTTAAGAATAGAAAGTTAAGAACATGAATAATTTATTGGACTTGAATGGTCTCTATTCTTGGCAGTTAATGCACGATATTTTGTAATTAATTAAAAATTATAAAAGTTTAGATGTTAGACGTTTTTGAACACCTCACCGTCTATGCATTTTGTATTTTTTATTGCGTTTGTAAATGATATTAACTACGGACACTAATTAAAAGGACCGATTTAAAAAAAAACCTGTTTACTATTCAAGAGTTATGTTAAATGGTTCAAATATTTTGAATCACCAGGACACTATTACAACATTTAAATTTTGTATCTCTAAACTTTTTAGAATTACATTTTTAAATCCTATTTGTTCAGGTTAGATTTACAGAAAGTGTTTGACACAAACAGCTATTGTTATAAAATTATATCTAAATAATAACTAGAGAAATGTGTGAAGTACAGTTCTACTGATCTATAAAAGGTTCAAAATAAAAAGGCTTTGTTCTTCCAACAATCATCACAAGCCCATTGTACTAAACAATGTTGTAGATAAATGCCGTTCCAAATAGCTTTTGTGTTGATATATATAAATTCTTATTAAGGGGGACAATTGTACGAAGCGATTGTGTTTTTCTACGTTTTAATAATCAGAAAAGGTTGTGAATATTTGTTTGGGCTAAATAAATATAAACGAGAAAGCTACTCACCAAATTCTACATAAAAATATCAACAGTACTTTCTGACCTGAAGCCAAATCGAAAAAAAATAAATATAAGTAGAGCCTTCATAGGCCAATAAAATTAAGATTGTGCCTGGACAAAATTCCCGGAAAGCTGGAAATCGTTTTAATCTTTCCGTTTTACATCCAAGTATATGAATTCGAAGTTTGTCCCATTTTTCCTGGTGTGCTTCCGACCTGGGACCACAAAAATATCAGAGTTTTGGGCCATTTTTTATTCTTTTGCAAATAAGTAAAAAACCGTTTATTCTACATAAAAAGTTTAAATACATGAATTATAGAGGACAAAATTCTGCGTTTATTGAGTACCTTCTGATAAAGATACTTTGAATAGTAATTGATTTATGGTAAGTTAAATAAAGGGTTTTGGCGAATTCCTCTTTTAGGGAAAGAGCTATTACTGTAGGTCTCATGGTAAGACCTAAGCCCGAGACCATGATAACTTTTAGTTTTGGGGCCCTCAGAAGCTAAAAACACCATTCGTTCGAATTTTCATAAATATATATATACCTATATATACGTATATAAATATATATATCTATATATTTGTTAGCTCGATAACTCTCGTAAAAATGGTCCAATCTTCTTGAAATTCGGCACAGACTTGTAAAGTAGTAATTATTTTGACGAGTTCAAAATTCAGCCAGATCGGACCATCGGAAGGGGGGGTTATGAGTAATAAATCCCTAAAAATGAAGTTTTTCGGATTTTTCATGTAGAAAAATCGAAATAATCTGATTTTGGTTTACACCATTGGACTCAGCTCGAAAAAAACAAATAAATTAGTATTTTGAATCATTGCTCTATGTCCATTGGTTCCCGAGATACTGAAAGTGGTAAACACAGTACGTTGTCCCAATGTTAACCTTATGGGAAATAAATAAAATTGTACATCTCGCTTATTCCTCAACATATCCTAATAAAACTTGGTATATGGCTTCATCTAGTTAAGGTCTAATTTATTATGGCATAAAATCTACAAATTTATATAATCCTGAGGCAGCAAACCTACGTACTCACTTTCCCAATGTTAACCTTATGGGAAATCAATAAAATTGTATAGTCTGCTTATTTCCCAATATATCTTAATAAAACTAGTTATGTGGCTTTATCTAGTTAAGGCCCACTTGATTATAGTCTAAAATCACCAATTTTATAGATTCCTGAGGCAGCAAACCTGCGTACTCATCTCCACAATGTTGACCTTTGGGAGAAAAATAAACGTGTGTAGCTTGCTTGTTTCTCAGCATATCTCGTTGAAACTCAGTACCATGTGGCTCAATATAGTTTGGATATTTTGGATTATACTCTTAAATCTGCTATTTTTATATTTTCCTTGTCCGGAAACCTGCATACTCACTTATACCATGTTATTATGTTGAATACAGTGATGCCAATAATACCAGAAAACGAAATTAAAACATAAAAATCTTACAAGTTTTCACAATTGATGATAAAACATGAAAAATACCCCTGTTGCAGCAGACCTGCATACTCAACGGATTTAAAATGCTCAAATAAGTGTTTTAGATACAGCCTCGTACCAAATAAAATCACATTATGTCCGTAAATAAGCATGCAAACATATTTTCCATAAGAATAACATGGTATAAGTGAGTATGCAGGTTTCCTGACAAGGAAAATGTAAAAATAGCTGATTTTAGAGTATAATCCAAAATATCCAAACTATATTGAGCCACATGGTACTGTGTTTCAACGAGATATGCTGAGAAACAAACAACCTACACACGTTTATTTTTCTCCCAAACGTCAACATTTTGGAGATGAGTACGCAGGTTTGCTGCCTCAGGAATCTATAAAATTGGTGATTTTAGACTATAATCAAGTGGGCCTTAACTAGATAAAGCCACATAACTAGATTTATTAAGATATATTGGGAAATAAGCAGACTATACAATTTTATTGATTTCCCATAAGGTTAACATTGGGAAAGTGAGTACGTAGGTTTGCTGCCTCAGGATTATATAAATTTGTAGATTTTATGCCATAATAAATTAGACCTTAACTAGATGAAGCCATATACCAAGTTTTATTAGGATATGTTGAGAAATAAGCGAGATGTACAATTTTATTTATTTCCCATAAGGTTAACATTGGGACAACGTACTGTGTTTACCACTTTCAGTATCTCGGGAACCAATGGACATAGAGCAATGATTCAAAATACTAATTTATTTGTTTTTTCGAGCTGAGTCCAATGGTGTAAACCAAAATCAGATTATTTCGATTTTTCTACATGAAAAATCCGAAAAACTCCATTTTTAGGGATTTATTACCCATAACCCCCCCCTTCCGATGGTCCGATCTGGCTGAATTTTGAACTCGTCAAAATAATTACTACTTTACAAGTCTGTGCCGAATTTCAAGAAGATTGGACCATTTTTACGAGAGTTATCGAGCTAACAAATACATAGATATATTTATTTATATACGTATATATAGGTATATATATATTTATGAAAATTCGAACGAATGGTGTTTTTAGCTTCTGAGGGCCCCAAAACTAAAAGTTATCATGGTCTCGGGCTTAGGTCTTACCATGAGACCTACAGTAATAGCTCTTTCCCTAAAAGAGGAATTCGCCAAAACCCTTTATTTAACTTACCATAAATCAGCTACTATTCAAAGTATCTTTATCAGAAGGTACTCAATAAACGCAGAATTTTGTCCTCTACAATTCATGTATTTAAACTTTTTATGTATAATAAACGGTTTTTTACTTATTTGCAAAAGAATAAAAAATGGCCCAAAACTCTGATATTTTTGTGGTCCCAGGTCGGAAGCACACCAGGAAAAATGGGACAAACTTCGAATTCATATACTTGGATGTAAAACGGAAAGATTAAGGTGATTTCCAGCTTTCCGGGAATTTTGTCCAGGCATGACCAATTTTTGATCTAATTTTACTGGCCTATCATTGAAAATGTTCATAATTTTTTATTCTTAGTTTCTACATATTGACTAGAGGTTTTAGATTAAACAGTTGGAAAGTAAAATAAACAGACGATTTTTTTTGTTGATAAAAGTTAGGGAACAACAAACATCCAAGTTTGCATTGACGTCAACATTGAAAGCACAGTTTGTTTTTCTTACCCTAAGCATGATCAAACTTGCCACAAATCTCAGACTAGAAATGGCGTTGCTTTAAACTTTGTTTTGAAGACAGACTACGCCAAGAAGGTTCTTAGAGGTCAAGAAGGTAACGTTAGAGCTTCTGACATTTTACGTAATTACATTTTACTACAATTGAGAATTTATTTTGTCTTTGTTTTGTCTATATCATAATTTTTACATCACTGGGTTAGCTAGAATAACTGCCATCAAGATTGTAGCTTAACATATATCAAGTTAAGCTATTAGGACTTCAATCGGAGGGATTTTTTATAATGTTGAATTTTTTGTCGCTTAAACCAACCGGTTGTTTGGAAAATATGAGAATAATTTTAAAACATATCATACTTAAACCAGTAAACATAATTAAAATTACTAGCTAGCTAGTAATTTTAATTATGTTTACTGTTTTACTGCTTACTGTTTTTAATTATGTTTTATGTTTACGAAGATCCCTGTCAAAAAAATAGTTTGAGAATTCATAAAAAATATTCTTCATTTTATTCTCTAGAGGTAAATAAATGCCTTATAATAAATGACAATTTTGTTCACAGGCTGAAATATAAATAACATAATGTAATAATTGCGCTTTGACATTAAGTTGACAAATTAGTTGAAACCAATCTCAGCTGTTGGTGCTGAAAATATATTTCGCACTTTTGCCATTTGCGTGTGCCAGTCGATAAAATATTTAACTTTACTATTTTTTTTAAATATGTAAGCAAGTTAATACAAATGAATGGGATATTTTTTAGTTTTTTATTCCGGTATATTTATTTGGTTCACCGCACATGGAGGGAAATGTATAGATGTGCTGTTGCCTCACTGACTTAAAATCTTTTAGGAACAACTTCAGTCTCTTTCCCAAACAACCACCCTCCAATTACGATCTCCGAACATCTCAGAACCTGGCTATCCCTAAACACAAAACATCCTTTTTTGAAAACCAAACTTATTTCACCTCAATAAAGATTTTCAACCATCTGCCAATGTCCCTTGAGAATCAAACGAACACAATTAAATAAAAAAATTTAAAAGACTTTTTAGTTTTCAAGGAGTATTATAGCCTGAATGATTATTTTACTTGAATTTTGTTATGTTGCGCTGCATTTTATCTGATTATGTATAACTGACACCAACTGTTGGGGCCCAGTGCGGTGGATGCGCGGTAGCAAAAACGGCTGGTGCGCATGCGCGACAACGCGTCGCTAGAGCGCAGCACTGTAATTCTGCTCTCAGCCGTCAACAATAGCGTATCACTACATGTCGTCCTAAAAACATTAACCGACGGAACATTGACTCTTATTTACGATTAAAGTAATATACAGCATAAAATGTATGAATAATGTTTGGGAATAGCCAATTTGTGAAACAGTTACTCTTAAATGTTAAAAATTATGGAATGGTGATTTCTTGAAAAATTAATGGCAAGAGAAAAATAAACATTTATTACTTGAAAAGATAATTCAAAGTTGTAAATATATGGAACTGTCAAATACAAATTTGTGTAAACATTTCAATAAAATGAATATATACACGAAACAAAAGGTTTTCATTTGAGTTTAATTATCAGTGGAATAGTTTTGAATTTTATTACAACTAAATTGCGTTAATCTTAACAAATTGGTTTAAATTTTCGCTTTATTTTCAGGAAAGATACAAGATACAATATAAAAGTTTCAAGATAAATGTCTCACATATAAACCCCTCTGTTTCAGATTTGCTTGAAATCCAATTGTAATAGTGATACCGACGTAACGGTTACATGTTATACGGATTTACACTTACAGTAAGTCTTGGATTTAGTTTGGATATTGCACTTATAATCATATCAAAGAGGATTGAGTAAATATGATTACTTCTGCAAACGACCCGTTTAAAATTATGAAACTACGTTAACACATTATCACATTTACGTAAAACGTATCTTTTCTCCTATAAACGTTTTTGTCGGTACGGAAAATATTATATTTAAAAATCCAAACTGTATGACTATAAATATAATGAGGTACAGATTATTTAGTTCATGCAGAATGTGAAATTACACAGTAGGTACATGCTGATCGTTTCATCTTCAAACATACAATATTAAGAGTTCTATAATATAAACAAATTGTAGCTGTTAAAACAAGTTAAAGTTTATTTCTTTAATTTTGTAGGAAATCCGAATTTCTCATGATTTCTTTCTTGCGTGATCACGAAAAATCAAACTTACCTATCTAATTCTTAAAATATCCATCCATAGTCTAATTAAAATTACACTACAGAAAATGCTTACTCATTCATTAAATTCATTCGACGAGTCAAATAGTTCCTCGCATGTGATAATAGTAGCTTATGCAACGATTGTATAATGCATGCCTTTAAGCCACGAGTGAGATGTAAGTTAGAACACGAGCGAAGCGAGTGTTCTAAATATCTCACGAGTGGCTTAAAGGCATAATACAATCGTTGCATACACTATTTTATCTACGACCAACAATATACGACAAAATTTTCCCCGAAGTTAAACAAAACTCATGAATTGGTTTTTTTATTTTTATCTGCAACCTATACTATAAGCGTTACATATCAAAAATAAAAACATGTTTTTAAATATAACGCAGCATTTTTACTTTTGTTTTATAACGCAATTTCAATTAAAATTTATAAAGGGTAACATGTTTATGTTTTAAACTTCCTTTTCCTCCATTAACAAGATAAAAATGGGATTAATAAAAATTACGCAAACTTTTAAAGACAAAATGTCTTGTTACATGATAAAAAAGTACGTTAATTTAAATTTTATACTCAAATAAGAATTTAGTACCTGGTGGACCGAGCCTTGCTCGGTGTTATTTCATATTTACCAGTTCATCCAGTTACTATAAAATATTTCAATGTCATAAAATTGATAAATAGAAACCTTTTTTATTGCTCCATGGACTCTTCATCCCACCTGCTGTATTTTCCTTGATGGCTGTAGATTCCAAACAGCTGTTATGATTACTTCATTTGTATACACTTTCTTTGTTTATTTTCGTTGCTATCACGGCAACCCATAAGGCTAATGTTAAAATTTTACAACTTTAAAATTCGATTTATTACGTTATTAGATTTTCTCTGGCCAAGTTATCTGCATAAAAGACGTTTTTGAGTCATAATTTACTTATTTCCAGACTTTGAAGGAAATCCTCGGAGCCGTTTTAGAGATAATTGTGCAAGCAAACATACAAGCACGCACGGCCGAGTATAGGATTACAATTAATGTTAACAAAATATGACTTTATATTAGTTATCTGGGTTTTTTATTTTTTACCTTCTAATACAATTTTTGTTTTAAAACTCACTTAGACCAGAAGCTACGTCGTCAACTACTTCTTTTAGAACATCCTGTACATTTTCAGGCCCTGATTCCTGCAACACGGCTTAGCAAGTATTTCATTTATTCCTCACAGAACTCTTTGATTTTCTTAACTTCTAAGCGTTAAAATAGTAGCCTATTGGAGAATTCAAGGCCCCATTTCCCCACAACCAAGGGTCTAGAAAAAAAATTCAACCATTTTAAAAGTTAAATTCAAGTGTAATATGGAGCAAATATTGTTCGGAAGCATATATAGAGTAAGAGACAATAAAAATAAGAAAATTTCTTTTTACCCTAACCTCTAAAACTTGCTGTCCTGTAAAAATGTTGTCTGGGAAGTTAAGGTCCCTTTTCCTTTGGTGGGTCACATGTATAAAATACATGCACATGTTAACGAGCTAATGATTGCTCATCTTAACCATAATAATAAACCAATCGAGTAAACGTTCAGCTATTGATTTTGTTGCTTAGGATTATGAATTTCCTCGAACTGCTTATCAAACGATGGACCTCGTTTAAAAGCCAAAGCTTCCTCGTTAACTTCGTTACGCTTTGACGGTGAATTATGCGGAAACCGAATCAGAATTGAATCGCTCTTTCTCATAGCCTTTCTCATTTAGCCTTTCGCTCATTTCTCCCACAAATACTTTAGGCGTGTTGAAAGGATACTATTTATTCCAATCTAAGAAATTAATCATGTGAATATTAGTTGTTAACAAAACAAACGTGTAAATATGAGTAAAGAATGTTAGTTTATATTATGAATGTGAAATAATATACAGGGTGTACAAAAAATGTTAAGCAATAATTCATGTAGTGATTCCTTGGGTCAAAATAAGCAAAAATGTTTATCTAGACATATGTCCTATCTCGTTTAGTTTAGCATCTGTCTGTCTGTATGCGTTTTACAAAATAATTCATAACTCCTTAACGGTTTCAGTTACAGCGTTGAGATTGAGCAAAAATGTTTATACTATTAGTCGCTATCTTTGTTCAAAATATTAATAAAATCTCTTTAACTGTTGTAAAATGGTGGCTACTTTAGCAGAAAATTCCCACAAAAACAAATATTTAAAATAGCCAGCATTTTGAGACGGTTAAAGATTTTTTATTACATTTTGTACAAAGATAGCGACTAAAAAGACAAACATTTGTGCAAAATCTCAATGCTGTAAATCAAACCGTTAAGGAGTTGTGAATTATTTTGTAAAAAACACATACAGACGGACATTCGCTAAACTAAACAAGATAGGACATACGTCTAATTTGACTTTTTTGCTTATTTTGACCCTAGGAATCACTACTTAAATTATTGCACCACATTTTTTGAACACCCTGTATACGTGAAAAGTGTTACTACTCATTCTGATTTACCTGCAATCGAAACAAAACTGTATACAATATCTATTTCAGATCAGGCTAACGATAATCTCGTAAAAACTTATGAAAATAATATAAAATATTAAGGACATGTTTTTGTCCTTATATGATCGATATAAAAATGTATCAGTAGTCCCATTCAAAAGATTACAAAATAACATGTATTGTTTCTTTTTACCCTTAACACGATCATTGCAATGATTGAGAGGGCAACGACTCCAATTTTTGCTATATATGGTATTTACAAAACCCACTAGAATCATGAAATGAATTTTTATTGTATTGTTTCTTGTGGATTTGAGACGGTTTGAAAGGTTCAAAATGTTAACATTTATTTGACAGCCAAATTCACCTTAAAGCACAATTTTTACTACACTAATTTTAATTCCTGTATTTATAGGAACAAGTGTGACAGTTTTAACCCCCATGATGGTGATTCCTTGTGACACAGTGGTGATACTGAAAGTAATTGAGATTGTTTATTGACCACAAATGTAACCCAAATGGACCTAATGATAGTCCTCTAACTACAAAGTGCTGTTTTATGCTTCAAACAATATATATTTATTAATATAACTCAGACACAAAGGCCGAAGAATATTTGTATTTGATTTTTGCATACGTAATTACAAATATATATATTTAAGATGGTGGCGGCGTCTTTTGTATTACAAAACATCACTTTTTATATGACAAAACAATATTACATCAAGAATAATTTTTCTAATTTTCATTTTGCTAAACCATGTTACATTTAAAAAAAAACTAATAATGAATTCATTTTTTTACCAAGTCTTCAAAACCTTTAATATTTCTCTTTATTTTCCGTTGGAATTTGGAATTATTACTTTGCAGTAATCTTAGCAATTTTAATTATTTAGGTGAACGTTTCAAATTAATGAAAAACACGACAAGATTTCAACATAGTTTTAAAGTTTATATTTTATATTAGCTTTTTAAGATTTTTATCAAAGTTAAACCATTTAATTTTATAGAATTTTGCAAACCAATATTCTTTGTAAATATACAATAACAAGAGGTTAAGCTGTCATCACAAAAAACTTTATTATAGAGTGAATTGGAAGACTTAAACAATCTTCCTTTGATCTTGCTTTAATTCAACTTGTATTAACTGCCTTCTGATTCATGAAGGCAGAAACAATTAAAGGGAAGCTTTAACTGAAAAAAACACTAAGAAAAACAGTTATATTACATGAATTTATGTTTACTTGAAAAGTCTAAACTTGACATGTCCACTACCAAAAACGTTTTTATGGACAGACAACTTAACAATGTTATCTGCAGGTTTCAAGTAATGAGTTGCATAGATCTGCTACACGATACACTTTTTAATTTGATGCACTTAGAGCAGGGAGGAGAATTCTTCACAAAACCTCTGGAATAAATTAATTTTAATCATTATATGTAGATTTAACTCTTGTACATCGTCACATTTATAGTCCAAGTGAGGGTCGGCAAAACAGGACATTGGAGCATCACATCTAGCCAGGCTGATCTGCAGAGATCCTGGGCCCAATCATAGGGAAACTAGGCCTAAAATCCTATAAAAATACTATCAAAACCAACCTAAACAAAGTATTTGGTGAGAGGTGAGTGTTAAAACAAAAATCAAAATTTCTAAATTTTTAAAAACAATAATGACATGTTGTTAAAAGCCTAGTCACAAAACAAATTACCTATATGTGATAGTTCAGTCATAATTTAAAATTCGGCAAAGGATGAAGTTTTTGGCTCACCCTTTAGGTGTTCTTCCTCGAAAAGAATTAATTAGATTTTTAATTTGTTATTTGGATTTATATCACGTTAAATGCAAATTCTTAGCAAATGTTAAATCCAATTTCAAGCTCCGAGTTTAATTCTAAATTGTACTTTTGAAACATACCTGGTTGAACCTCTTGATTAAATATTCATTGAGTAGTTGCAAGGAAACATACTAAAAATGTGTTTTTTTTATTACAGGCCTCTTATACCCCACAGTACCTAGAATATCTTTATACGGTAGGTACCTTGCGCAGGTGAGAGTAAGAAAAATATGTGACGTTATGGCAGTCTAACACTTGAAAGAAGGTTCAGCAAGTTCACGTACAAATTTCGTGAAACTACGCCAAATCTCGAGAGATTTTTCATTACTAGAATGTAACATAGTCTTAATTTATTGACAAATAAATACTTAACCTTGAAATAAAAGGTCAGTTAGGAGCTTAAGAAACATGTTATGATAATAAATCAGCTGTCTGTGGTTGGTGCTAATTTGGCTTGCAGCGAGACTTGCTGGTGCGTCGACTTGCAAAAGAACTTGGCGCAATAATTAGTGTAAAAGTCCTGTCGCTCTGGTGCGCACCACCGACCAGCAGAACGCTTTCTGATTGGCTGGTCTACTGCGCAAATTGTTTATGATACTTACCGTATAGATGTTCAAGTTACTGTGTTATACCTAACTATTTATCATTAGCCAACGGTGTTGGTATCATTACTTAACATTGTCGGGATATCAACTTTCAAAGTGTTTCAACTCACCCAAACTTTACTTAAGCTAAGTTGATTAAAGCATCAGGGAAAGTTAAATTTAATCAACAACTTCTTTAAATGAAACAGAAACTTGTTGATTGAAAGATTAAAAATGTATTTTTTTAGAAGAAACTAGTCTTATCATAACGCATTAAATAAAATTAATCGCTACTCTCTATTATTTTAAAAACAAAATAAAATAACATCTACATCTACATAGCAATAATTTTTAACGAAACATTTAACACCATATAAATTTTAAGTCATGTTTGATTAAACTACAACTTAAGATGGGTATAGCTTAAGGGGTTTTTCAAGACACATAATTCTAGTAAATTCAAGAAAATAAATAATGTTACTGTGTATAATTTCAAAGAATCGCACTCTTTTTTACCAAAAAATACAATACTTATTACGTATTGTCCGTGGCTGGGAATTGTGCATTAACAAATTACATATTCTGTGATTTTTTATAACTTCAGTTGATGCTTTTTACTGTCGGATTACAATGAAATATTTATTTCTGATTCTTCATTCTGTATCTTAACCTAGAATTTATTAGCTATCACAATACTAGCCAGAGTGGTATTAGTTAAAAATGATAAAATTAAAATAAATAATTGTTGACTTAAAAAAACTCAACCGTTGACTATAAAAAAAATTTTAAGGAAACGGATGTGTTTCGTTTGGTAAACACCTCTTCTAAAATTAAAATCTGATATCTTACTGCAGAAAAAAACATGATTTCGTGACTATAGAATCGTAATAGTCTCCAAAGATGGGGAAAAATTGACAGTTGATATTCGAGTCTGTATTCTCAGAGGAGAGAATGCATACTCGATAACGCAATGGATTCAAGCTTTAGAGAATATCCCCGTATGTTTTGTTTTTATATAGAAAGTCAAGCCCTTGACTGATTGACGACTAACTGGATTGTCTCTATTCTTGGCACTTAACGCACGAAATTTTGTGATTAATTTTGAAAGTCCCAAAATTTAAAAGGGTAGAGGTTTCAAACACTTCACCGTTTGTATATTTCCTTCATTTCATTATTGTTTTTATTATTTAATTATTAAAGTAGCGGACCCTAATTAAAATTACATATTTTAAGACCTAATTTCGATTTATATTTCTTTTGAAATTGTCAAATATTTTGAATTGCCAAGCTATCATTTGAATTGCAATTTTAAATCCTATACCCTAGGATCACATAAAAATGTTTAACTCAAACAACCTTTAATAAAACTTGAACTAAATAGTAGCCAGGAAATTATTTGAAGTACCTTTCTACTAAACTGTGTAAGGGAAATCATTAGAGGCTTTATTCAGACAACATTGCAAGCGATTGCATCAAACAATGTTGCGGATAAATGACATTTCAAACAGCTTTTGTGTTGGTCATTATAAATCTTATTAAGGCAGACCAAAGTACAAAGCAATTGTTTTGTTTATGTTTATTATTAAATAAACTCTGTATCTTTTTTACGTAATTTTATTCTAATAAAGTAAGAGGTTTACGATTTAATTAGCAATTAACAATAAATATATTGTAGTTCAATATTATTAAAGTCGTATATCAAGTATATTTTTGGTAATTACTGAATTTATTTGAAGAGAAGATTTCTAAGCTACAGAAATATATTCAACCAATATGTAAGACCAGTCTGTTTTCTTTAGACTGGTTCTTTATTTTCTCCTTTCCTCACCATACTACTTACTACTAACTACCAAAGCATACTAATACTATTTTCTTCGTCCTTTACTTTCACTTTAACACTTCTTTACATTCACTTTGCTGGTTCCTTTACTGTTGTACAAGAATAATCATCATAAAAAGCCTAAGCTAAAAATGTCATAAGTTCTGGCATTCCTTTAAAGTTCAACAAAGATTCTGTGATAGCAGAACCTACCAATAGCACCAATGTTTTTGTTGATGAAAAAGCGGCCTTTACATTTTGTCAGGTTGGAAATATTTCCGAAGATAGGCTATATCGCAAATATAAATATCGTAGGATGTCAATATCGTAGGTGGGGGCAATCAGTAATTTAGTAATCAAATACCGTTATAATTTGAACGAAAATGTAAAAAGATTCAGACTCGGACCTTAGAGGAATATTTACCAACCAAATATTTACAGTATACGGTATTTCCAGTTTTAAAAGTCCCCATATTAAAATGATTCCAATAACTTAAACTGTGTCTGCATTTTTTACTCATATTGAACTTTTTTTAGCTCTCATGATCACACTTTTAACCAAGCTTAGTATTCTTTATACTACGATAAATGCTATAATATAAATATCGTAAATAAATTTAACGAAAGAAATGTTAAGATGCAACTTAATATCCTACAACGTTATATCCCGATATCCTTAAATGATAACTGAATGGTGAGTTTACCTTTAAACATACCAATGAATGAAAATTTCCCCCAAAGGGAGGTTGCCTCTTTTTTAAGCTTATGATAAAGCAAAACGTTAATTTTTCTCAAGAGCAGGTCCCATTTCTGATAAGTTTCTGAAGTTCTGACACCCCTGAGCCCCATCAATAAGGGACAGACTTCCCTTCTCCGTGTCAATCGAATATCAAACCCTTATAAAGCACGGCAAAAAAAGCTTGACAAGAAATCTAATACTTAAGATAATTTTATGTAGGCTTATTCCAAGTAATTTAGTTGATGAACTCAGACGTGTGAAAGATTTAATTTCGGTTTCGATATTTAAACTATATTAAACCAAACTCACTGTTTGAGCCCTGAGATTTTATTACCACACATTTGCATAAAGAAAAAGTATTTTCTGAAAAAATAACGGTAGGTCCAAAGACCCAACCCAAGAACCCAACCCTTAAGACATTCCCTATCGGGGATAACAGCAAATAAGGAGGCAATTACCTGTTTGGCGGGAAGAAGAAAGAAGAGGAGAGGGAGAAGGAGGCGTCGGACGAGAGAAAAGGGAGAGGGCTGTGTGAGCGATGTGTGGGTGATGTAGGAGGGTGTGTTGTGGGTAATTTTGTGGACTCCTTTGTTATTTACAAGAAGGTACTGTAAATATTCAATATGTAAACTTATTTTATAAGAAAGTATTATCTCATTTTCTTAATTTCAAGTTATCAAATCGTTTATTAACTATGCAATCAATGTAATAATAATTTTACAAGTTAATTCACAATTTAATTTAAATCCATTGACATTTTAAGTTCAAGTTTGTCAAGGCAAATTTCAATTCTCTTTTAATTTTGCTCTCATTTGATTTTCATGCTTCATTTGAATTTTGGTTTATTTTGATATTTTTGCTTTTTTTACTAAACCTTTTGTTTGAGCAGTCTTGTGACCTACTCTTTCCTGTTACCTCTCACCAATGCTTAGTTCATAATTTCCTTCATGTAGGCTCAGGACTGGCGAGACATATAATACGACAATAATTTTATCTGTCTGAGAATATTCTTCTTCGATTATTGTAGAAAATCGGTTTTGGTAATCGGATCGATTATCCTAAATACAATAAAAAACTGCTGCAATTAACTTTCGATTATCAAAAGTAACAGTTTATCTACTATGAAATTAATAAATAAAACATATTTTCGTAATGATTAAAAAAGAGATTCAATGTAAAGAGATGGGCGTTTCTGAGCAGGTAGAGGTACTATATTTTTTAGTTATCAATTGAAATAGTTTGTTAGAGTTTTTTTTTATTTTTATTTTATTTTATTTCATTATATTTTTTGTAGGAAGTGGAATGCGACTGAGGGGCTCGTTATCCCCTCAGTAGTGTCGGACTCCCACAAGCTCAAAGTCCCACACTACCGACTAAACCACCACCCTCAACACCAAAGAAACCAGCCTGGAACTGTTTCGCACATTACTTCGGGCTAGGCCTTTGATATTACGCCACTAGGACAACCTCCGTGGGGAAAATCTGAGGATTAAGGTTGATCGAAGACGACCTTTTCGCCCGAAGAATGGCCTGGACTTATGTTTCAGTTGCCGTCTCCCAGGAGCATAGCTTCGACGATGACATGTGGGCTGACGACCACGCCGATCTCAGTTGAAAGCGAGACTCAGTGGGCGTGCCAACGGTCGCACTGAAGAAAGGTATGCTCGGATGTCTGGAATGCCGGGACAATACAGACAGTCCGGGCTGGCGTCTTTACCCATCCTGTGCTGATAAGCTCGGAAGTACCCGTGACCAGAAAGGAACTGGGTCACGAACTAGTCAACCTCACCGAGCTGCCGTTCCACCTATGGTTGGACGAAAGGTATGGGCTGGAAGGTCCAACGTCCCCTCGGCTTGGCTTCCCTTCGCGCTGTCAGGAGTCAAGGCTGCGATCGCGCTCTTCCTTGGCAGCTGTTTCCCAACCCAATTTAGACCTTCCCCGTTAGATCGCCTGCCTCTCTCTTGTGAGGAGGAGGACGAAGATGACTCTGGCGATCACCAACACAGCAGGTTCGGACACCGTGCGGTTGTTTGTTATAGTAATAACATTCTCATTATTACTGATCAATGATCTCGAATGAATCAAAGAGAACCATATAAAATAACAACTTGAGAAAACTAAATTAAATTGTAAGTTCAGAGATTTAATCTTGAAAGAGGACATTTTTGGGTATATTTTTGGTTAGGGGTATTTTTAACGCTAAAGTTGGTATTTTCCCCTAAACTTCACGAAATTTTACTATCTAAAGGGTGATTTTAAGAATCCTATTAATCAATTATTACTGCAGTTAGCACTTTTTTCGTCTCATTAAACGAAAGAGTTATAGTTCAACACGCTAAATGTTCATTTGTATTAAGCTAAATCAAATGTTGGTCATTTATTCAGTTTTAACATAAGAAAGTTTAAAAACAATTTGAAATAAATTAATTTGGATTTGGTTGAAACCGCTTTTGCTGTCAGTTCTTTCAAATGAGCAGATAAGTGACTGTAAGTATTGATAGGTAGTTGTTAATAAAAAAAATTAAAAGAAAAAAGTTTATTTGATTGACAAATAGCTATACAGTATATTAAATATATATTGTATACATAGTGAAAATAGTCTTTGAGATGAGGAGTGATCGACAATCTTTTCGACAAGACAATGATGTGGCCACTAAGACGAAACAATCTATAAGAACATTGAACAGGGACGCGTCCAACTCAAACCATACGCACGGAGTGTCCGGGTAGGGGTCACTGACACAGTCGATGTACCTTCCGAGTAGAGTGCTGGTTCTCGAGTCCTTTGTGGCTAGTATCACCTTGGTCAATTCCCTTCTGAGCCTGTATCGTCTGTACCTCTTCCAGCAGTTGAGAGCGACTGGGGTTACTAAATCAACAACCGCCTCTACTGCAAGTACAATTCTCAATCCGTAGATAATGAAAATACCATATCCAGCTACATCAGACAATCGCCGATGTATGAACAGTTTCATACAAACTTGGATCGATTGTGCAACCATGAACAGCAACAGAGGCGTGTGCAGGTACTGGTTTTGGAGAAGTGTCAAACTCTTAGTTCGTAGAGTAAGAAGATGAGCTTCTCTTCGGCCTCGTTTAAGGTATGATTGCCACCTTAGCCTTCTCAACTGTCCTAGAGGGCTTGAAGAGTTATAAATCTTTTCTCCGTCAAGAAAAATCTTTGACAACGGTGATTTGACGAAAAAATGTCTGACAAAGTTTGACAAATTGAAATCCAACATATGTATCTGTGTAATGTGTAAATACACAGCGTACGTTAAAATCTCTGCAAAAAGACGAAATATTGTTGTGATGTCTTGCAAGTTCATCAGCGCCGGTATTTCCTGAATAATGAACACGAGGACGTTGACAGCTGACAACACACATATTCCTACGATCATGCAGCGGTCCGGGTTGACTGGGCAAGTTTGTAATCGTCGATTCAGGCGATCCATTTTGTTCAACATGCTTTCTGCCTGGTTTCTTCTGCTCAGGAGCCAGATGTACAAGACGAAGTGGATTGTTCTATTTATAAATCCGATGATCGGGATGCATCGCACTGTTGCTACGTTATGATCTCGGATATCATTTACTACTTTAGTCATCGATTCAATTATCAACACGCCCATGAAAGGTATGGCGAATATCGGGTACAACAGTGGAAGCAGTCTGCCCATGCCGGTTAGTCCATGTGGAGGGATAACTCCTGCCAAAATGAAGACTATATTATTGAAGTATGCGATGCCTCCCGAAATCATCATTGTGCTCAATGAACCTAAGTTACCTCCAATGAAACACTAGGTGCTCAACCTGAATGTTATCGCGCAAGTATCCATGGAAGTATTGATTCACTAACATGATTAAAGTGTCGTAGACAGAGCGATATATATTCCGGTATGCATTTGCTTTTTGCAATTAAATATTAATATATTTAATCCGTGTCAAGAATCGTACCATTTCCATCACTCAAACTACCTAGAACAATAAACAGTCAATTTCAACAAACATCAGCTGTGTTTGTTTACAAATTATGGTAAAGATATAAGTAGACAGTTGGTACAAAATGTTATCATGTCATGCTAGAACGACTTTAAAGATCAGCTGTAGTGTTCTGATGACTTTCAATCAACTACAACTGCTTTAGGTGTAAATGGATCCCACAGCTCAATATCTAACGCACCAATTGAAAAAAATGTAAGTATACAAGGAGTTCGTTCTTTTATCGCGCAATTGAATGAACTTACAAGTAATAACAGGTCAGAGCCATTGCCATAAAATTAACATTGGCGTAAAATTGAGTTTGTTAGGATATGGAATATATTTAAAGATAATTTCAAATACAAAAGGATTTAGTGATTGAATATACGGCAAACATATTTTCCGTAAAAGGTACATCACTCTGTGTGGTTGACGACCCTCCAATAACTTAGTTTCTTTTTTCTTTAAATTATCTTAATTTAATTTAAATCCCAATGTTTAATAAATGACAATTGCAATGTATTAATAATAATTTATAATGTTTAATAAGCTGAGCAGCTTTTGCCAATTGAAATTTTATAGCTTTTTTATATAAAAAATAAAATCGTAAAAGAATTTCAGAGAGGAATTGCTTAAAAATTCAAGACATCTTTTCGTTGAGCTATCAAACGTTTGGGTAATATTTGAAAATTCTAAGTGGAACGTTACGTTTTTGGACTTATCACGTTTCAGACACGGTCACACACACACACACACACACACACACACACACACACACACACAAACATACACATTGCTCATATAAGAGTATATGATTTCATATTTAAAAATCAACTAATTAAATACTATTGATTTTTAAGACAAAATTAACCGTATACTCTGTTGTGTTAATACTTTTCTTTAATCACTATTATTAAACTTAACGTTAATTAACAGATGATATAAAATCTAATGATAATTTTAAGAAAGCTTAAAAAATTAATTACTTTATTTTTCCTGAAAATTAATAAACAGATGCGCAATTCGTATTCAACTTTGCTCCTTTATGTTTGTTCTTGTTTACAGCAGAAGAAAATATTTTTCTTTCACTTACAGTCTGTTTTCTATTTTTTGCATATTAACTTTTCTTGATGACGCTTGATTGAAACTTGCTATATAATAATACAAGTTAGACTAAAACGAAATCAGGAATAACGCTTTTTTATCTATTGTTGGGCTTGCTGAAATTTTGATGAAAGTACTATTGTCAAATTTGTTGTCACTTGAAGCAAAACATATATTGGCAAACTCTTAGGTTCTTAAAGACTGATTTAACAAAGTTTTATATACATGGACTTAAAATTACTTCATTGTTTGTCAAATTGAAGGTGGGCTAGGTTGTTTGGCCTATTCAATTTAATTTTGTTTGCCATGTAGTGTTCAGTATTTATAAAGCTTAAAATTGTTAAACATATAAAAAAAATTTGAAACTGTACATCTTCACGCCGTTAAGAAAGTAAAGTTTTAGTTTTATTGTTGTTTACAGTCAGAATAATAAAATAAACGCAATTAATAATCAAATTTGCGTATAATTTATAGTTTTTTGTGTAATAATAAAAAAAAAATTAATGAATATAAATAGGGGCCTACATATTTTTGCAGTACAGAAAAGGTAAATTATTGCTGATCCAAGCAAAGAAAAATGGTATGGTTCAAATATGAGAGTACGGACTATATAGACCATGCAAAAATTATAATTAAAGAGTGCGTTTACAATGATCGTTTTGTTTTTGAATTTATATACTGTATACACATTATTATAAATTTAAAGCAGTAAATAATTTTTATTTATCTTTCTGATGACGAATTCCGATTTTCCCTAGCACCACATATCATATAATTAAGTATCATCAACATTACATCGCTATTTCCTTTTAGCGAATGTTTTTTAATATTTATTTGATTGATTTAATTATATTATTATTTATAATCATCAATTATCATAGTTAATGTAATCTTAGTTATGATCAAATCGTTTAAAATGTAAATATAAATTATGAATGATTAATATAATATGAAGTACAAAATGATACAACTATGAACTTCTTTGCCATAATCATGAACAATTTTCGGTTTTGCAAAATAATCTGATAAATTTATCATTAATCTGATAAATACGGCTAAGTGAAAGCGTCGATCCATCAAAGGGCGTTCTGCTGGAAGACAAATCTCCATAGTAATGTGAAAAGGGCGGACTGAAGGTTACGATAAATTTTGCAAGCCAACAAATTAATACAAGGGTAACTGAATTATGTATTTTATTATGTGAACCCACACTTAATTAAAATGTTATTGTTCGCTATAACTCATATAAAATTATTAAAATTATAAATAATAAAATGTTTGAAAAATATACCAACATATTTTTTACTTTCAATACATAACGCAGGATAAATTAACATTTATAAGAGGATGTTTGTGTTTCAAACTGTCCTCTAGACAGTAATTGCAGGACCGTAATCATTAACAAGGCTATATTACCTTAATTCCGTCTTGTGATTGAAATAGTTTTTCATTTCATTTCACGTGATCGTTCCTTAGGTCGGTTCCTGAGCGTTAAGCCTTACGCTTAACGTTGGCTTGAGACCATCACACTCGTCAGCGGCAAAGCCGAGCCCATTTAGGAAGGGGTCGCCCCCGAGCCTCTAACCAGGGCAAACTGACTACTCATGACCACCAACTGAAATGCTTAAAGGAACACTTGCCACGGATGACAAGAGCCCTTACCACACCAGTGGGATGGAGGTCTACGTGAGCTTCGCACGAGGCCTACCTTACCTCTGACAGAGCCAGTCCGCCATTATGAGCCAGAACAGGGTAAACCAGACTCATGGGGGTGACCCCATAAGCCCAGCGGGACATACCCTGCCCATTTCGAACCACATACCACCACGAGACCAATCCCAAACACTGGTCCACCAGCCCTGACCGAGAGTCAACCCCAGCCAGAGCCAGCGGGGCCTGGCAACCAGCACCCGTGGTACTTCGTTTGCCTATGCATTCAGCCTTATTGATATAGTAACATGATTGAATTAGTAACCGAGGCTACGACGTGGTTTCGGTGCTCATGGTGCCATCTTCAGGCAGGTACAGAACGTAAAATCACTCTTTTTGAGATCGTTAAATATTAAAATGGAAATAAAAACATTTAAAACCCAAAACACATCTACGCACGAAAACATTTTGTCCAAATATTTATTTACAGAAAGACAGGACCAGCGCGGGCGAGATTGTAGTTCGAACGGAGGCACCGGTCCTGTCTTTCTGTAAATAAATATTTAGCCAAAAATGTTTTTCATGCGTAAATGTGTTTTGTGTGTTAAATGCTTATATCTCCTTTTTAAGGTTAACAATCTCAAAAAGAGTGATTTTACGTTCTGTATCTGCCTGAAGATGGTGCCATGAGCACTGAAATCACGTGGTAGCCTCTGTTACTATTTCAATCAGAAGACGGAATTAAGGTAATTTAAAACTTTTAATAGTTCAAAATTGTGATTCTGAGTCAAAATCATCGAAATTACCGCATTAATTTTTTTAGCTGGCCAATGTTGAAATGATATTTAAAGGCGTACTTGCTGCACGTGGATCAGTCCCACAAGGGGAGAAAATTTGAAAAAGTAGGTGATTGAAAATAAACTTAATTTAAAAACATAATACATTTAATACTGCAAATAAAACACACGAAAACATATTTTTAAACAATTCATATGTTAATGAGAATATTGATGCTTGCCATAACCATAATAATAGTAATCGTGTAAACTCTTACTTATGAGATGTTTACGTGTTACAGTTGAGGCTGGTGGATGGTAAATTTCTTTGAGCTGCTTATCAAACGATAAATCAGGCTTAAAAGTCAAAGCAACCTTGTTAACTTTGATACACTTTGACGGTAAATTATGTGGAACCCGAATCATAACACAACTCCCAATATTGTTTTTGTTTGTGAATATTTGTTGGTGGTGCGCAGCTGTTGTGGTGAACAGCTCTTTCTCAAAAACTTAATTTCTCCCTCAAATACTATAGGCATAGTAACTAGAATAGTTGGGTTTACTTACCCTTGATACAGTCGTCGATTCTAATTTGACGAGCGATCACTATAGTTTCGGCCCCATTAGGCCATTATCAAATCAATTAAGACATACCAGGCTCAGTTTACTTCAGTGTGGAAATCGTCATGGTGTTCACACGTTCGGAGTTCGGTATCGCGCGGCCGGCCGGTAGCATGTCCAAGTAATTAATTGTGCGCAATTCGTGTATTTTTGTAAAAAGTATTATTTAAAGTTTTAAATGTGTGACTGTTTGTGTTTTAATGTGACAAATCGTGTGAACACCATGGCGATCTTTACAGAACTGAAGTAAATGGAGACTAGCATATCCTATTGGTTTGATAATTGCCTAAAAGGGCCGAAACTATATTCATCCCTGATTATAATTAGAATCGACTGTATCTGGAGTAAGTAAACCCAACTACTTTAATTACTTAACATCGATTCTGGAGGCCAGACCATTAATACATAACATCGATAGAGCACTGCTTAAGCTCATCAGAATTCTGATGAGTAGCATAATTGTCAGCCCGATGTTCCAGCCAGGCCCTGGACAGGAATGTGTCATGAGTCAAAACTCCACTCAACATTTAATCTAAATTAATCTAATGAAGTATTTTATAAGACATTATTGAAAGCAAAACCTAACAATCCGATTGAGGTGCCTATAAATTTCAAACCCTAAAACGCCAGTAAATGCACATTATTAAACAATAATTTAAAACTTAAAATAAAATAAGCTACAAAATTAAAAAAGCACACTAATTTTTTTATGAAAGTATTTTGTTATTTTCCTCTTTTTAGGTCCATTTCTCAAGATGTATATTTAAAAGAATATATACGTGAATTGTTTGTACCATATAATTCTTAAGCTAGAAAAAATTGGGAATACCTTTCAAGCAATCAATCATGTTTTAATGAAAATGCAAGTTCCAAATTGTGGTTTCGTGACTTTCCAAAATTCATTTTTTCACTTTTAATTGATGAATTGTAGATAAATATACAAAAAACGTGATTTTTATTTTTTTCCTCTTTGCTCTGCTGACCCTTTATAGTTAAAATAATTATCATTATCCGTTTTGGTAGTATTGTCAAACGTTGTCGTGATATTAAACTTTCGCCAGAGCTTCAACTCATCCTAACATGACTTTATTTAAGTTCAAAAGCATCCGAGATGTGCTGCTTTAATCAACTAGTTCCGGTCTGGTGAGTAGTAAATAAAGTGGAAACGCAATACTTGAAGGTTTGAAAAAATTCTTGATGATTTTATAAGAAATTATTTTATAATGACGCAGTTATTAAAATTGACTTTAATTTACTCTACTAACAATATAAAATAACATTCCAAATATAAGTGATTTACATAAAAAAAATAAAAAATCAAAACAATTTTAAGCAATGTCTGGAAATTTAATATTTTCTAGCATAAAAAAATAGATTTAATGGTGAATTCTAAGATGGAATGTAGATTTTTATCTATAAAACCCTTTCTATAATAAGTACCAAATTTCCTACATAGTTAACATGTGTAAAGTGTACTTTGGTTTCAGTAAATGGCATATGAATTTTTTTTACTATTTTCAATGTTTTTTACGCTTGTGTGACAGAAAACTATCCAAATTTCTCGAATTGCTAAAGTGGGTGCTTAACTTAACATTTTTTAACCACCATTATTCCAGCCAAACAGAATAAAAATTTAAAATTAATATTTATGAAAAGCAAGTAAAACGAAAAATTTATTAAGTAATTTAGTACTTTATTAAATAAATATAACATAAATTATGGTATAAGAAATAAGTAATAAAAAATAAACATAGTATTCATGAATAATTTTAAATTAATCTTGGTTGAATAGAAAAGCCCAGATAGATTTTTTGAGAAAATTACATGATTGACTCCCAATCAACAAAATTCCATAAACTTAAGATAGGCATTAATTTAATTGAAATATGAACTCTTACTCCAGAGAAAAATACGGTTTCATGATTATAGAAACGTAACAGTCAAGTGCGAGAAAATATGACAGTTGATTTTCGACTCTGTAGTCGCAGGGGACCGTACATATTCAATAACGCAAGCGATTTTACCTTTAGCGAACAATCCGTATGTTTTATACATAGAAAATTAAGCAGTTGATGGATTGGAAATTGTAATAGGTCCCTCTTGATATTAGTTCCCTCATTCTACATCCCTGGAGACTAGTATCAAGAGACACTGATATTAATTTAAAAATCATAAAAATTGAGGGGTCAGAGGTTTTTAAGAATTGTTTGTCAACTCTGTATTTCATTTATTTATCTATTAATGAATGATTTTCATAAAAAAAGCCTACTAAAAATAACTACATTGAAAAATTGAAGTAAGGTACAAGTGTCTCGTTATATTCGACAAAACGAGACAGTTGGATCGACTCCAAAAAAAATGAAAAAAAAACTTAAATCGCTGTATCTCGCTTATATGTTTCATAGAGTAGAATTGCTTGCTCAGCATGGATTGCTCAAGCAACCCACTACGTTTAAAATAGAACTACAAGTAAAAGGGATTAACAAGGAAAAGAGGGAAGTAAAGGTACATTATAAAAGAGGAAATCATTAAAAGGCTTTGTTTTTCGAACAATTATCGTGGACCATTGTATTAAATAATGTTGTGAGTAAAAGTCGTTTCAAAAGCTTTTGCCTTTATAATACATTCTTATTGAGGTTGACGAATTAACTAGACAATTGTATTGTGTTTATGTGTTTATAATTAATTAGAAAGAAAAAATTATTTTAGTAATACATAAACACGAATGATAGTGAACAAATATTTTATAAAACAACGTTCTGATATTAGCTTAAACCGATAATAATATATATATATATATTATTTTTAACATTTCAGAACACAGTACCCTGTTTTAAAATTATTTAATTAGACCAACATGTTTCGGAGCTTTAGCCCATGGTCACGGTCTTTAAATTAATCTAACCTTATATAAAAATATTTATATAGAGTTTTTATAAACACATTGCCAAATAAATTCGTCAGCTGTTTTCAGATAGACTTGATTACTTTTATCTTTGGGTTCTGGATGTTATAATTTTTTTATATATTAAATTCTTCTTGTTTACTTGCATTTTGTTGATTATATTCTTTGGATCTTTTTTATTATGATGGTATATTTGGAATCCTTCTTTGATATCTAGTTTTCTGCCTTTTATTCCATATTCCAAAATTTCTAAGTCTTCTTCTATGGTTTTAAATTCGTGTTTCTTTATCAGCATATGCTCGGCTACGTTTGATTTCATGCTTGTCATGTTTTTGGATCTATAGGCCTGGATATGTTCTTTATATCTACTGTTAAACGATCTTCCGGTTTGACCTATATAATAGCTGTCACATTCTGAGCACTTGATTTTATATATCCCTGATTGGTTAAAGTTTCTTTTCGAAGGATCGTTTCTTTTAGTTTTATTTATTTTCTTGTTTAATATATCCAGAATGTTGTTTTTGGTCTTGTAGCTGATTGCGTAGTTAGATTTGTGGAAGGTCTTGCGGATTGCTTTATTGAATCTATTATCTAATTTAAAGACCGTGACCATGGGCTAAAGCTCCGAAACATGTTGGTCTAATTAAATAATTTTAAAACAGGGTACTGTGTTCTGAAATGTTAAAAATAATAATATTAGTAGCCCTCATACATTTAACTTTATTAATATATATATATATATATATATATATATATATATATATATATATGTATACGTTTAACATAAATCTTATAGCTTTTAACCAGGCAGGGACTTAACTGTGAACGTAAATTATTAACTTATTCTGATTATATAGATATTGGTTAGGGGTATATAGTATTGGTAGGCTATTAAAAGTGTAAAGATGAAAAGTAAAATATGAAGCAAATTATCCTGTTCATCAAACTTAAGAATGGAAAAATCCTTAGTTTCAAAGAATTCAAAGTTTGAAATGAAACTACCAATGAAAGCCTCGGTTTGTTTCCAAGCAATTTCTTATATTATACAAAGCTTTACCCTAACAATGATCGAATTTCATAACTCTGGGACTGGAAATGGCGTAGATTTAAACTTTGCTTTCAAAACTGATTACTTCAAGAAGTTTCTTATATTCTTATTAGCGAATCTCAAATAAAATTTTGCTTAACTACATTATACGTAATTTAGGGGTTATTTTATGTGTGATTAAAATGTTTAAATTATCTTCAGTGTAAATTTATGTCTTGTTGTAAGTAGATAGCTTTCTCTGAAATTGCAAATAAAACTTAAAAAATATTTTATTACCCAAAATGCTACTAAATTCAAATTAGAATGGGGCTTTTGATGATTGGATTTCAGTGTGTCACACCGCTTGCGATCTGTTATAACTTAGTTTAGTTTGATCCATTTAATTTATCCACTTAAAACGTACTAGACGTATCATAACTTTTACCTTCTACGAGTGTTTCAAGAATCAAGAATCAAGAGTATTTATTGTCGTAAACGTGTACAAAGCATGGACAATCGTCAAACATATTAACATAAAATAAACTAAAAACACAGTGCACTTTTATACTTCTTATATTTTCTAAAATGATTCTTTATTTTCATCATTCAAGTAATCCTGGACACTGTAATACTCCTTAGTCACTAACAAATGTCGCAGCCTCCTTCTGAACCTGATCTCTTTTAATTCAGATTTTAATGAAAGGGGGAGGGAATTGAAAAGTTTAATTATACTGAAAAATGACTGCTTCTCAAAAAAAGTGGTGTTGTGTTGTGGAATAGTTAAGGAAGTGGAATGTCGGAGACTGTATTAGGTACTATTGCGAAAATTGGAAAAATGCTTGTTTTTGTAGAAAAATGAGAGACAATCGTAGATATACAAACAACTGAAGGTAAGCAAATTATTTGTTGAAAAGACACCTCTACATGAATCATCCCTATGCATTCCGAAAACCAATCTAACCACCTTTTTCTGCAAAACAAATAGAGCCTTTGTTCTTAAAGACTCGGCTCCCCAAATTGCGACCCCGTAACTAATGTGGGGATATAGACATCCATAATATGGTGTAAGTAAAACCTTAGTGTTTGCAAAATTAGAGAATATTCGAAGAATGAAAATACAGCTATTGATCTTGCGTGAAACTTTATCAATTTGTCCTGAAAAGTCTAGACGAGGATCGATGATCAGACCCAAAAAAGTAGCCTGCTGGCAGGAGTAAACTTCAGTTTCACCTAAAATCAAACTTGATGCCTAACCATGGGGATTTCGCAATTTAAAATCCATGAAGAGTGTTTTCTCTGTATTTACAGAAAGATTGTTCTTAGACATCCATTGTAGAAGGAAGTTACTTTGGATAAATGTTTCTATCTCAAGACCATCACGAGAACTATTGCTGATGTTCAATGAGGTATCATCTGCAAATAGACAGAGATCAACGTTGGATGGACTGGAGTGAATGTCATTTACAAATAACAGAAAGAGAATTGGCCCGAGCACGAAACCTTTCGGAACTCCATATTTGACTATGATTTCATTGGATCTTTTAGATGAGACACATCCAGTACTGTCCAAAAATGGAACCTCAACAACCTGAGATCTGTCCTCTAAATATGATGAAACCCAACCAAGAGCATTTCCTCTCACTCCAAAATGTTCCAACTTCTTCAAAAGCAATTTGTGGTTGACCGTGTCAAACGCTTTACTTAGATCTAGGAATTAACTTATTTAATACCTACCCCTCGTAAGTACCTATTGGCTTATTTCCCTACGGAAAAGGAAATTGTACTCGATATTGTTGTATTAATTATTAATGTTGTTATTATTTATTAATCTATGTTGTAAATTTACACCACGAGCAATTTTATTGAATTTCTACCACACTTTCTTGTTGCGTTTAGTATATGTTTAGTCAAAAGACATAATTTACTCGTGTCAATTTTAGCATTGCAAGTAAATGTCCAATCATAAATACTAATTCGTTTTTTACAGGCTCATAGGAAAATGAAAACATTATACCATTACTTTTACTTTTACATTAAAATAACAAAACTATTTGAAATAATTTTTATCCATCGGGTTAAAATATATTTTAAGCAAACGCAATTCCTTCTGATTTGCAGCAACTATCTCTAAACTTTTCCTTTGACAATCCTCAAACTTTGTAAAATAGCTTTTAGTTTATTTATTTATTGGAGCCTTTGATTTTAAACCGCAAAGACTAAAAATTCTAAAAACACTTGAAAAATAAACAGTATTCTAAATGAGATTTTCAAATATTTTTCTTTATTGATTTGGTACGTTTTGCTAGTTAATTATCTAGAATATTAAATATTCTGGATCTCACCCTCACAAGGACCTAGGCCTAGTATAGATGGAGGACGTAGCCTAAGCAAATATATTTGTAGAAATATCGCAATACGATTGGGTCTTTTATATCATAACATTATAAGAATCGTATGAGAAATGTTAGAGGCTTTTATAACAAGATTGACAGTTTTATATATATATAATTTGCAAAAAAACTCTCAATATGGTTATGTTCTTCATATTTAAAAATTATCCGATTTTGAAGATTTTCAGACATTTTTCAATCTTTATCAACTGGTTATGTAATAGCCAATTTTAAGTTAGCTCATACAAAAAAAAAACGCTTCCTCCAATCACAGTAATTGTTATTTAGGCTCTACTTTGCATAGGGATACGAACAACAAAACTCCGGTGAGGAACGTGAGTTTTTCTGCAAAATTTTAAATGGTCAAAAATAAGCTGAACAATAGTAAAATTAATTAGCTTTTTCTTTTCAACAATAGGTCAATATAAATGTTTTTTATGAAATACTTCTATGCACGTTGATTGGATCCCTTTGAATTCAGCGTATATTGAAACTCTCTTTGTTTTCTCTGTGAAAGGTAATAAACGGATTTTATTAGGTAGGTTTTTTACTTTCCAATTTTGTTGATTGGATTTTATTTATAACATAATTTCAATGTTTATGATTCGTTGATAAAATTTTTTTGTTTAATTTTTTTAATTACATTGTATTCAAAATTTACAAAGCAGTTTCGGTGTTTGATGAATATAGCTCTACGATTTTAATTTTATTTAGCTCATTGTGTTTTTGCTTCAGCCCAAAAACAAGAAAAAAGAGCAATAAATGAATAGGCTTTGATGGGAACAGATTGGCAGCTATTAACAATCTCAACTTTCAGTCAAAATAAGATAAATTTTGTTAAAAATAAAACTACCACTAAATGCCATATATAAGCAGTTTCAGAAAGGTAGAATTTGCTATAAAATTCACTCTTTCCAAGATCAAAAATATGAATAATAAATGTAAGGGGTCATTTGCATATAGCCATTCAAAAAAAACATTTTCTTCTATTTCTGAAATAAAAATTTAAATAATGGTAGGTTTTGGAGTGGTCTGACATTTCTTGCGAATAATTTCTTAAAACTGAAATCAATGAATAATCTAAGAAGTCATATACCGATATCCTAAATCGATAACTATAGTGACTTTATTTTCTCATGTCGTTTTATTGGAATTCTTGCCACGGGGAGGCTACATTTGTTGAGAGCGACTTGACAAAGCAAAAAGTCAATGTCTCTCTAGGGCTGCTCCTAGTTCTGATAACGACACCCCTGGGTCCTATCATACTGGGTGCCCCAATTTTAATTGTAATTTTACACTACGAAAATATCATTGCTTTTAAAAGACATCTTTGAATGCCATCAAATCAAACGCTAAATAGTTCTAATAGTTTGATAAACGTTGTAACAAACACATTTCCATTATATTTACTCAAGAAACATCTGTTTTCTGTTCCTTTTTGTCGGCTCAAAAGTTACCTATTGCAGTACCAGTCCGGCAAAAAAATTTTTCGGACCACTAAAGTTTTGCCGGATTGCGATTACAGAAAACGGAAGTAAAAAATCAGATGATTTGCAGCAAGCCGACGTTTAATGATTGTTTATTGGTTAGTTTTTAGAGGATTGTAGTGGCAGTACTGGCAGGGCAGCAATGTTTGCTTTGTTTGTACCGCACTCGTATGATAATCCCCCACTCGCTTTGGCTCGCGCGGGGCTATCATGCTCGTCCGGCAAAACACTACTTTCAGGCCTAGTAACGTAATATACTATTTACATAGAGTTTAATTTGTGCTTTAAGAAAACAGATTTGCAAAGATAAGAACCGCGTTTATTACAGGTTTTAAGGTCTTGGGTGTAAAACATTCAGTAAGTCTTCACCTCTTTACTAGAGAAATATTACTCTAAATGACTCACTCTCGCACATTCTGAATGAAACTTTACCCGTAAAGAATGACGAAGGTAACTTTTATTCACTTCATTATCACAATGTTTTAGAATACTCGATTGAAATACGTAAATTCCAGTCACCTAGTTATAAAGTAGTCCTTTTCTATTCTAATATTTATTGATTTATTTAAAAAGTGAATATTTAAATAGCTTAGTTCATTTCCATTCGAGTATTCTCTGAATTCAAATATTTATTGAGTATCGGTGTTTTAAATCCCAAGAAATTTTTTTCAAGGTTCACAAACAATTTTCTTTTCGTTAAGTTTTGTAAGGTACAACTAACATCCAACACTAATAACCACTTAAAACTAATTAGTTTCCTGCTGCATTTCACTCGGCGGTTGTTTCAAGTTTGTGATTGTATTAAAATGACTTAGTATTTAAACCATTTTAAATTTACTAACGATAGATCAGAGGCATTTTTACTGGATCATAGTTACGTGAAAATTGTTAATTGAATTAATACAAAAACTCATTGATACGAAAAACAAGTGTAAATTGTAATTAGTTTACTCCCTCACTAAATAAATTATGAAATTACTAAATAAAAATATTAATGTACATTTAGGAACAGAGAGAAATTATAACGTCTAGAATAACTTTCCAAAACAGCTTTATTTTTTAATCAGTTATATATGATTTTTTTCAAATTATTATTATTTTTGTCATTGACATTTTATCAATTTACCGCAGATGTTCTTTCTATTGTCAAAGCACTCGGGCAATCTCCTTTTTTTGGAGTGCAAATCCCCAATCATAACAGAGGCTTTGCCTTAAGAAGAGGCTTGCTCCATAAAAGGTTTGAATAACTCCAAATAATTATGATAAATCAGGATTTATGTGATGTAAGTAGGTAGTTACAAATTAAAACCGAAAGTATCGTAATAGAAGATCAGGTGGTGAGGCAGTGATTACAATTGATTTTTGAATAATTGTAATGTATTCCTGAATTTAATATGTGTATTTTTTAATGTATTTCATTGTTAAATAAATGATTAAATACAATTACAATAAATAATATTAAGTCGTATTTTGTCTACTGTTTTTATTTCGTAAATTGAGAGTAATAAAGGTATAAAAATTTAATTCTTTTGTAAAAAGAGCTTGAATTTTTTACTAATTTGCTAAATTCCTAAAGATATATAGGCCAGTAAAAAATAAGAATTAGGCGAACCTCGCAAACGCGCATCATATTCTGACTTATTATATCTTGTTAGAATCTTATTAGAGGAGTTGAATTTTGCAACCCTGAAAAACCTGTGTGGTGATGCTTTCCTACTTTTAGTCACTTATTTTCATCGTGATGAAAGGTACTGTTCGCAATTCAACGATAGTCCCATTTCGAGGCTCGATAGTGTTTTACATGATAGAGCTTTGTATGTAAATCACTATATGTGACTAGTTGTGAAAATACCAAATCCATCATAAACATTGTTTTTCCTGTGACAATCAATGTAATGTTGAATTTTAAGCATGTGGCAAACATATCATAAAACAGGTCATTTTATAGAATTGAAAGGAGAAATAAATGTTATAATCCATCAATAAAGTTAATTCGTTTTTATTTTTTATTTTTATTTGGATTTAAGATTAGATTAATGTAAAAACTGAACATTGTTTCGGTTTACAATAAATCTTGTATACTATTATTTCGGTTAGTTACAGAATCGTTTACGTTAATGCTGTAAATTAATTACAAAAATTGGATTTTAAATAATCCAAGCAAATCCTCCAATGTTATCTCTTTAACTCCTGGCATAAAATTAATTTGACTCGACATTAATATGAATGACTTTATCGAGTTCTAAAAAAACATTCACATTTCCCTGTATGATATTTATAATGATCTCATGGACACTTCTCTGTATTGTAAAACATTGCATTAACACTGCACATAAAATTTTATGTTTCTTTTACATATGTGATTAATTAATTAAAACCTTGCCCTTTACGAAGATTATTGTTACGATGTCATCGCAAATTCTTAACTAAAGTAGTAAAGAATACAAAAGGAAACTCTTATATATAACACTTCATGTCACCTCATAACAAAAGGAATATTATTCTGTACATTATTCTGGACCATTCAGGGTAAAACTTAACGTGTTTGAATGATAGATGGGTTTTTATTTTTCAGCCGCCTCGAAAGATTTATAATCGTAAATGATTAAGATAATCATCCGGCTGCAATGAGAACATTACCAGTTTTAGTATAACAGTCATTACCTATTCACTTTACTCTCTAAACAAACACTTAAAATATAAGTTACAACTTATATTTTGAGCAGAACATTATTAAATCATTTTGAAGAAACTCTATCCTGATCTAAACTGCCTTCTTAATCTCGTTCCTAAATAATAATCCCTGATAAATGAATCAGTTTATAATCGTTTGGGGGCAAACATTATTTCACTTATTGTATTACTTTGATTCTTGTACGCACCAAAAATCGCAAGGAACGTTAGTCACAGTATTCAATTGATTCGGTTTGATTCACAGATTACAAAAAAAAGTAATGTTAGATATGATTAAATTTAATTCTTCTAGAGAAAAATAGATCTTAAAGATGGACCATGGATTGTGGTATTAAAAATAAGTCAATGGATTGTTGTAACTAAAACTTGAACTACAAAAAAATTTATCAATATGTTTCAAGAAAAGACAAATAAGTATCGAAAGTTTACTATAAAATTTGATGCCCACTTTTGCAGAAAATAGTATCTAAGATGTGTTTAGATTACTGTAGCCAACAAGGCAGCAATAAATTTTACAAATCCGTCTTGAAATGTCTCTGTGTAGGGTACGACTTTCTCTAATGATAAAACTACAAGCCTGCTTCTTTTTATTATTTTTTTTACATTTTATACGTTCTTGCAGTCTAAGCTAAAATAAAAAACATCATACAAAGAATATTACAATCGAAGGAAAGAAACTATTCAGTCGTGTGGTTTGTGCTTGGTTAACTAGTTTGAAAATCAGGCAATGAAAATCTAGGTCTTATTTGACTTTTATGACACTTTTGTTTTAAAATACTTCGAAGTTTCTTCGTACTTTAGAACAAAAGGCTGCCAGTTATAAATAACAACGTGAGCTTTCATTTTTTTTTACAACCTCGAATTTACTCAGATACGCGTTGAAACTCTGAATGTCTGTACGACGGACACTTTATTTATTCTTCTCATTTACGAGAGAAAACCCATAAATGGGTTTATTTTCTTATAGGTTTATAAGAAAATAAACCCATTTAATTTTCGTTTACGTTTCGTTTACGAATAAAGAATAGTTTTAGTTAAGTAAAGGTAGCTTTTACACTTGGAACAGGGACATAGGAACTTTTCTCCTCAAATAAAAAATAATCAAATGAAAGGGCACAACTGTTTATAGCTTAATGGTAAACGATTCAGGGGCTCAATGTTCTAGAATTTTAAGGGTCAGAACCCGGTTAACACATTTGGTAATGAATTTTAATTCCCTAGAAAATTACTCATCACCTTGATGTAATCATATTTTATGGTTTCATTTAAAATATGTTACTAATCGTTTCTAGAATAACCCATGGCATATAATAGAACTGATATCAAGAAAAATTACGTAATAATTTAGATTTTAAAAATTATTAGATGACATATTTTTATAAAGAGTTGTAGAGTGAACAAATGTTTCCATAGTGTATATTTTTACATGCAAAAAGTTCAACTAAACAAGATTAAACTTTAATTTATTAATCATGCATATTAACCGTAGATTTATTATTTCAATGAATAAATACAGTGTGTAAAAAAGTCCATCCCCCCCTCCTTAAATTTTTTGTTTGTCAAGATAAACAATTAACCTTTGGGGAATGATACTAATTCAACCCAAATTATTTTTTGACGTTACGAAAAATGTTGAGTGTCCCCCAAAAATGTTGGATTTTGGGGGCAACTCAAAATTTTCAAATGCAAACCCCTTTCGAGTGACCCCTCATTTTAAAGAGCATTCAAAATGTAGATGAATGGTGAAAATTGGAACTCTCTAACGTATTTCTATCAAAATTGGCAGCTTGTCAAAGTGTCCAGGAGTCGTATTCAAAATGTTGACAAGCTGCCAATTTTGATAGAAACATGTTAGCGACCTCCAACCTCGACCAATCGCCTATTTTTTAAAGCTCGTTAAAATGAGGGGTCACTCGAAAGGGGTTTGAATTTGAAAATTTTGAGTTGCCCCCGAAATCCCCCATTTTTGGGGGACACTCAAAATTTTAAATATCACCAAAAGAGACTACTTTTTCATTTAATAACATTTTTCCCAGACTCGTTTCATTTTTACGTAACCAAAGCTGAATTAAAACTCCAAATGTCCTAGACTCCGGGTTTCAAAGACGTGTTGTATTCAAAACTTTGACAAGCTGTAAATTTTGATAGAAACACGTTAGAGACCTCCAATTTTCACCATTCATCTACATTTTGAATGCTCTTTAAAATGAGGGGTCACTCGAAAGGGGTTTGCATTTGAAAATTTTGAGTTGCTCCCAAAATCCCACATTTTTGGGGGACACTCAACATTTTTGGTAACGTCAAAAAATAATTTGGGTTGAATTAGTATCATTCCCCAAAGGTTAATTGTTTATCTTGACAAACAAAAAAATTAAGGAGGGGGGACGGACTTTTTTTACACAGTGTATTTTTCTTTTCACAAAGTATGTTAGGGTATATCATGTTTTCATGAAATGTTACATTGTAAATACACGTCGGTAAACATTATGCAACGTTCGGTAAACATTATGCAACGTTAAGGCTTGAGGGCAGATTTTCCAATAAACTGACCAAAGTGGAAGCACAACAGTGTTTATTGGTTATCAAAACGCCACCTCAGGGTGGGATGTTATTTTTCGGGTCAGTTGATCCTTACTTGATAAACCTATGAATAAATTAAATAATAAATATTGCTAAACGGTTGTTGTATCTGGTGATAAACCCAAAGTCGAGTCACGGCTTTATAAGGAGTCGTCGGATTTAATCGTTTAAATGTAAACTCTAAGGTATTTTTAAGTAGAATGCTGATATCTTTCTTGATTTTAATAAAAAATCATCACTTAGGTACACTAAAAGGCAGAACTGTTCCGAAAGTTGGCGTTACCCGTTGAAAGTAGATTAAATCTGATTCACATAAATAAAAAAAACAAATGAACTTGCAGCAAGGGTCGAATTTCGTTATCTGCCCTCAACTTTTTATTACATTGGAAGATTGGATTTAAGAATGGTTATGTCAGTTCAGTTTGGTTTGGGTTAGGATCGGCTTGGTTAGGTTAAGTTAGGTTACAGTATTTAACGTTATGTTTCGTTCGTATTGGTTTATGAGCGTTGAATAAGTTAAGTAAAACTCTAAGGGATTTTAACATGACTCTTATAACCTATCCATACATAAATAATTACAAACACATACTATTAAACTTATCTTAAAGTAACCTAACCTAATCATACATAACCCAGCCCAACCTGTCGTAACTTAACATTATACAATATATTTCACCCCAATCTGTTCGGCCGCCGGCCGTGGCGGTGCGTCGTCGGTGTTCGGCAGCCGTGGCGGTGCGTCGTCGGTGTTCGGCCGCCGTGGCGGTGCGTCGTCGGTGTTCGGCCGCCGGCCGTGGCGGTGCGTCGTCGGTGTTCGGCAGCCGTGGCGGTGCGTCGTCGGTGTTCGGCCGCCGTGGCGGTGCGTCGTCGGTGTTCGGCAGCCGTGGCGGTGCGACGTCGGTGTTCGGCAGCCGTGGCGGTGCGACGTCGGTGTTCGGCAGCCGTGGCGGTGCGACGTCGGTGTTCGGCAGCCGTGGCGGTGCGTCGTCGGTGTTCGGCAGCCGTGGCGGTGCGACGTCGGTGTTCGGCAGCCGTGGCGGTGCGACGTCGGTGTTCGGCCGCCGTGGCGGTGCGACGTCGGTGTTCGGCTACAGTGGCGGTGCGTCGTCGGTGTTCGGCTACAGTGGCGGTGCGTCGTCGGTGTTCGGCAGCCGTGGCGGTGCGTCGTCGGTGATCGGCAGCCGTGGCGGTGCGACGTCGGTGATCGGCTACAGTGGCGGTGCGTCGTCGGTGTTCGGCAGCCGTGGCGGTGCGTCGTCGGTGATCGGCAGCCGTGGCGGTGCGACGTCGGTGATCGGCTACAGTGGCGGTGCGTCGTCGGTGTTCGGCAGCCGTGGCGGTGCGACGTCGGTGATCGGCAGCCGTGGCGGTGCGACGTCGGTGTTCGGCTACAGTGGCGGTGCGTCGTCGGTGTTCGGCAGCCGTGGCGGTGCGACGTCGGTGTTCGGCTACAGTGGCGGTGCGTCGTCGGTGATCGGCAGCCGTGGCGGTGCGACGTCGGTGATCGGCTACAGTGGCGGTGCGACGTCGGTGTTCGGCAGCCGTGGCGGTGCGACGTCGGTGATCGGCAGCCGTGGCGGTGCGACGTCGGTGTTCGGCTACAGTGGCGGTGCGTCGTCGGTGTTCGGCTACAGTGGCGGTGCGTCGTCGGTGTTCGGCAGCCGTGGCGGTGCGACGTCGGTGTTCGGCTACAGTGGCGGTGCGTCGTCGGTGTTCGGCTACAGTGGCGGTGCGTCGTCGGTGTTCGGCAGCCGTGGCGGTGCGACGTCGGTGTTCGGCAGCCGTGGCGGTGCGACGTCGGTGTTCGGCTACAGTGGCGGTGCGTCGTCGGTGTTCGGCTACAGTGGCGGTGCGTCGTCGGTGTTCGGCAGCCGTGGCGGTGCGTCGTCGGTGATCGGCAGCCGTGGCGGTGCGACGTCGGTGATCGGCTACAGTGGCGGTGCGTCGTCGGTGTTCGGCAGCCGTGGCGGTGCGACGTCGGTGATCGGCAGCCGTGGCGGTGCGACGTCGGTGTTCGGCTACAGTGGCGGTGCGTCGTCGGTGTTCGGCAGCCGTGGCGGTGCGACGTCGGTGTTCGGCAGCCGTGGCGGTGCGACGTCGGTGATCGGCAGCCGTGGCGGTGCGACGTCGGTGTTCGGCAGCCGTGGCGGTGCGACGTCGGTGTTCGGCAGCCGTGGCGGTGCGACGTCGGTGATCGGCAGCCGTGGCGGTGCGACGTCGGTGTTCGGCTACAGTGGCGGTGCGTCGTCGGTGTTCGGCAGCCGTGGCAGTGCGTCGTCGGTGTCCGGCAGCCGTGGCGGTGCGTCGTCGGTGTTCGGCCGCCGGCCGTGGCGGTGCGTCGTCGGTGTTCGGCCGCCGGCCGTGGCGGTGCGTCGTCGGTTTTCGGCAGCCGTGGCGGTGCGTCGTCGGTTTTCGGCAGCCGTGGCGGTGCGTCGTCGGTTTTCGGCCGCCGTGGCGGTGCGTCGTCGGTGTTCGGCTGCCGTGGCGGTGCGTCGTCGGTGTCCGGCAGCCGTGGCGGTGCGTCGTCGGTGTTCGGCAGCCGTGGGGGTGCGTCGTCGGTGTCCGGCCGCCGTAGCGATGCGTCGTCGGTGTCCGGCCGCCGTGGGGGTGCGTCGTCGGTGTCCGGCCGCCGTGGCGGTGCGTCGTCGGTGTTCGGCCGCCGTGGCGGTGCGTCGTCGGTGTTCGGCCGCCGTGGCGGTGCGTCGTCGGTGTCCGGCCGCCGTGGGGGTGCGTCGTCGGTGTTCGGCCGCCGTGGCGGTGCGTCGTCGGTGTCCGGCCGCCGTGGCGGTGCGTCGTCGGTGTTCGGCAGCCGTGGCGGTGCGTCGTCGGTGTCCGGCCGCCGTAGCGATGCGTCGTCGGTGTCCGGCCGCCGTGGGGGTGCGTCGTCGGTGTCCGGCCGCCGTGAGGGTGCGTCGTCGGTGTCCGGCCGCCGTAGCGATGCGTCGTCGGTGTTCGGCCGCCGTAGCGATGCGTCGTCGGTGTCCGGCCGCCGTGGGGGTGCGTCGTCGGTGTTCGGCAGCCGTGGCGGTGCGTCGTCGGTGTTCGGCAGCCGTGGCGGTGCGTCGTCGGTGTTCGGCCGCCGTGGCGGTGCGTCGTCGGTGTCCGGCCGCCGTGGGGGTGCGTCGTCGGTGTCCGGCCGCCGTGGGGGTGCGTCGTCGGTGTTCGGCAGCCGTGGCAGTGCGTCGTCGGTGTTCGGCCGCCGTGGCGGTGCGTCGTCGGTGTTCGGCCGCCGTGGCGGTGCGTCGTCGGTGTTCGGCAGCCGTGGCGGTGCGTCGTCGGTGTTCGGCAGCCGTGGCGGTGCGTCGTCGGTGTTCGGCAGCCGTGGGGGTGCGTCGTCGGTGTCCGGCCGCCGTGGGGGTGCGTCGTCGGTGTCCGGCCGCCGTGGGGGTGCGTCGTCGGTTTTCGGCCGCCGTGGCGGTGCGTCGTCGGTGTTCGGCAGCCGTGGCGGTGCGTCGTCGGTGTTCGGCCGCCGTAGCGATGCGTCGTCGGTGTCCGGCCGCCGTGGGGGTGCGTCGTCGGTGTTCGGCAGCCGTGGCGGTGCGTCGTCGGTGTTCGGCAGCCGTGGCGGTGCGTCGTCGGTGTTCGGCAGCCGTGGTGGTGCGTCGTCGGTGTCCGGCCGCCGTGGCGGTGCGTCGTCGGTGTTCGGCAGCCGTGGCAGTGCGTCGTCGGTGTTCGGCTGCCGTAGCGATGCGTCGTCGGTGTCCGGCCGCCGTGGGGGTGCGTCGTCGGTGTCCGGCCGCCGTGGCGGTGCGACGTCGGTGTTCGGCAGCCGTGGCAGTGCGTCGTCGGTGTTCGGCCGCCGTAGCGATGCGTCGTCGGTGTCCGGCCGCCGTGGGGGTGCGTCGTCGGTGTCCGGCCGCCGTGGGGGTGCGTCGTCGGTGTTCGGCCGCCGTGGCGGTGCGTCGTCGGTGTTCGGCAGCCGTGGCGGTGCGTCGTCGGTGTTCGGCCGCCGTAGCGATGCGTCGTCGGTGTCCGGCCGCCGTGGGGGTGCGTCGTCGGTGTTCGGCAGCCGTGGCGGTGCGTCGTCGGTGTTCGGCAGCCGTGGCGGTGCGTCGTCGGTGTTCGGCCGCCGTGGCGGTGCGTCGTCGGTGTTCGGCCGCCGTGGCAGTGCGTCGTCGGTGTTCGGCCGCCGTGGCGGTGCGTCGTCGGTGTTCGGCCGCCGTGGCGGTGCGTCGTCGGTGTTCGGCCGCCGTGGCGGTGCGTCGTCGGTGTTCGGCCGCCGTGGCGGTGCGTCGTCGGTGTTCGGCCGCCGTGGCGGTGCGTCGTCGGTGTTCGGCCGCTGTGGCGGTGCGTCGTCGGTGTTCGGCAGCCGTGGGGGTGCGTCGTCGGTGTCCGGCCGCCGTGGGGGTGCGTCGTCGGTGTTCGGCCGCCGTGGCGGTGCGTCGTCGGTGTTCGGCAGCCGTGGCGGTGCGTCGTCGGTGTTCGGCCGCCGTGGCGGTGCGTCGTCGGTGTTCGGCCGCCGTGGCGGTGCGTCGTCGGTGTTCGGCCGCTGTGGCGGTGCGTCGTCGGTGTTCGGCAGCCGTGGGGGTGCGTCGTCGGTGTCCGGCCGCCGTGGTGGTGCGTCGTCGGTGTTCGGCCGCCGTGGCGGTGCGTCGTCGGTGTTCGGCCGCCGTGGCGTTTCGTCGTCGGTGTCCGGCCGCCGTGGGGGTGCGTCGTCGGTGTTCGGCCGCCGTGGCGGTGCGTCGTCGGTGTTCGGCCGCCGTGGCGGTGCGTCGTCGGTGTTCGGCCGCCGTGGCGGTGCGTCGTCGGTGTTCGGCCGCCGTGGCGGTGCGTCGTCGGTGTTCGGCCGCCGTGGCGGTGCGTCGTCGGTGTTCGGCCGCTGTGGCGGTGCGTCGTCGGTGTTCGGCAGCCGTGGGGGTGCGTCGTCGGTGTCCGGCCGCCGTGGGGGTGCGTCGTCGGTGTTCGGCCGCCGTGGCGGTGCGTCGTCGGTGTTCGGCAGCCGTGGCGGTGCGTCGTCGGTGTTCGGCCGCCGTAGCGATGCGTCGTCGGTGTCCGGCCGCCGTGGGGGTGCGTCGTCGGTGTTCGGCAGCCGTGGCGGTGCGTCGTCGGTGTTCGGCAGCCGTGGCGGTGCGTCGTCGGTGTTCGGCCGCCTTGGCGGTGCGTCGTCGGTGTTCGGCAGCCGTGGCAGTGCGTCGTCGGTGTTCGGCTGCCGTAGCGATGCGTCGTCGGTGTCCGGCCGCCGTGGGGGTGCGTCGTCGGTGTCCGGCCGCCGTGGCGGTGCGTCGTCGGTGTTCGGCAGCCGTGGCAGTGCGTCGTCGGTGTTCGGCCGCCGTAGCGATGCGTCGTCGGTGTTCGGCCGCCGTGGCGGTGCGTCGTCGGTGTTCGGCCGCCGTGGCGGTGCGTCGTCGGTGTTCGGCCGCCGTGGCGGTGCGTCGTCGGTGTTCGGCCGCCGTGGCGGTGCGTCGTCGGTGTTCGGCCGCCGTGGCGGTGCGTCGTCGGTGTTCGGCCGCCGTGGCGGTGCGTCGTCGGTGTTCGGCCGCCGTGGCAGTGCGTCGTCGGTGTTCGGCCGCCGTGGTGGTGCGTCGTCGGTGTTCGGCCGCCGTGGCGGTGCGTCGTCGGTGTTCGGCCGCCGTGGCGGTGCGTCGTCGGTGTTCGGCCGCCGTGGCGGTGCGTCGTCGGTGTTCGGCAGCCGTGGCGGTGCGTCGTCGGTGTTCGGCCGCCGTGGTGGTGCGTCGTCGGTGTTCGGCAGCCGTGGTGGTGCGTCGTCGGTGTTCTGCCGCCGTGGCGGTGCGTCGTCGGTGTTCGGCAGCCGTGGCGGTGCGTCGTCGGTGTTCGGCCGCCGTGGTGGTGCGTCGTCGGTGTTCGGCAGCCGTGGCGGTGCGTCGTCGGCGATTCGATGTCCGTATGTCCGACACAGATTAGATAAGAGCAAAAAAATGCCATCTGGAAAATTTAGAAATCATTTCAAAGAAATAATAACCAGAAATGATACGTATGGAAAAATATCCAGTAACAAAAAAAACGAATAAAGCTAATAGGCAACCGTTTTACAGTTGTGGGCAGATAAAGGAATTTGACCGCCACAAGTCTAAAACTGGATAAACTTTAATTACTGCAATTTAAGAGTAGTTTCACAACACAATTATTAATTTTGTACTAAATATCACTCTACGTATTGTAATATATAACTTTTGGCACGATATTGCATACCCACAAAAATCTTCGTTGTATCAGTGGGCCATGAAACATAAACACACTTTTAAAAGTCCAATACAAATATAATTTTAGGCAAATGATTTAGGTAGTTTCCATTTTTTGTCATCCACCAGTATCAGAGTTAGAACGAAAAATTAAAAAGTAAATGATATAATTAAATTTGTGAGAGGATTTTTACTTTTTGATGAAAATTATTTTGCTGTTATAGCCAGTTAAGTGAAATCCCAATATTCCGAACCACCAACAGAATATAAACGTTCTCAAGGGACCCATGTCCAATTAACTTAAAGCAAAACTTTCATAAAAAAACTCTTGCTCTCTTTTGGTTTGATATATTTTAATTATAAAATGTTACAATGAAAAAAGTAAAACTATTCTCTTCTACAGAACAAAGCCTGTAACTATTGATTAATAAAAGAAAACAAAAATTGTCACTCGTAGTATAGGCTATCACTGTAATTTTAATTTCTTTTAGCAGAACTGGAGATTTAGTTGTCTGAAGACTGAACCTACCAGACAGTCTAAGTTATAATTGGAGGAGATGAATTTTTTAAGCCTACCGATTTATTTCTTGTCTAAAGAGAATAGGCAAAACAAATTACCGTTGGTCAATATATTGTCTAGAATATTGATCAGTAATTAACTAAAATTAATATTTCAAAGTATCCGAACATATTTTTTTACTAATACTTGAAAATTATTGTACCGGAATTACTATTATGACAACGGACATGACAAGTTATCTGTGCAAAATCCGTATTTGTTTTTAGGACTAATTAATTATTTACCTACCAAAACATGTCAAAATAACTGTTTCATTTACAGTACTTGAACTGCAGACCTTAAGGTAATATTATGTTTCAATTGATTAACTGGAATATTGACCACACAAATATGTGACATTTGCAAACGTTTTAATTTAGTTTTTTTATGTTTTGTAATATTTCTGAAAATAATTACTTTTTTGACTCTTGTTTGTCTTGTCATCAGTTTATAAATTGTTCACTTCAACCCGAACAAAATCAGATACTTGATAAAAATTATAGACTTTCAACAGTTTTCTTATGCTTATACTGCATCCACTTGCAAAACGATAAATTAACATTAGAGATAGAAAATGGCGATTGATCATCATGTTCATTCATTTGTCCATTTCTCTGCATTGGTTTTAACTTCGACTTGAGCAGAACTTACGTAATCCTGTTTCCAGTGGAATTTTCGACAGTCAGTAGTATATAAGGAAGAGCGTTGTCTTGATCCTGCCAGTCTCTCACATGGCCTGATGATCATTGGTGTGACCAATCGAAATAAACCGCCTTTTTCCACTTTAATGTGTATTTGTCGTCTTATGTGTGAGTGCAGTATAGTGCAAATATTTTTTAAGTTTTTAAGACGTCGTTTATTAACATTCTGTAAATAGATCAACACGTATCATGCTAATCAAAAAGTTATTTGTAACCAGACACAATATAATTTAATTTTCTTAATTTTTGTACTGAAAACAATGTAACTTTTAGTGTTTTTGCTGCTTTATCTCATGTATAACACTCGCCAACCAAAACAGACGTTTTTTGAAACCATTGGTTGTTTCGTGCTACAAGTTTTGTTAAAAAATTATTATGAAAAATAAAGCACATTTTTGTTCTTTTCTTCTTCATGCAGAAAAGTAATGAGTCCGGTGGACCCCATTACAACAACAACACAATTATTGGAACAGACGCCATAATAGATCTCCTCGTCTCTCATTGAGCCTGATGACGGTTGGTGTGACAAAAAAATCGATCGCCATTTTCCGAACATTTTGTGTTTATTTACCGTCTTTATGCAAATACGTTATAAGAGAATATATTATATTATTTAAGTATTTTAAGATATTTTCTTTCACACCCAGTCATAAACGTATCAAAATAAAACGTTAACATAACTACAAAAACCTTTTGTTTCCCTTAACACGTTTGAAATTTTAAGAGTAAAAAATAAATGGAATAAATATTAACCAAAGAATATGTTATATTCTATTATATATTTATGTTAATTATATAAGTTTATGTTTAATTACCCCCAAAGACATAGAATGCAAATTTATCGCTGGCAACTTCGTGCTTTGTTACTGATGATAAAGCTCGAAATGTGAAAAATAAATGTGAACACAGTAGCCTATATTGTGTTCGATACAATATGAACAGTATATTTTTATCGAAAGAAAACTCTAAGAAACCTCATACCTTTTGAAGCTCTCTATACAAAATCAGATCTGCAACTCTTAGGGGGGTAATTCAGAGAATTTATCGGAGTAAGTCTCAGAACTAACAAACAACAACTATTACCTTTGATGTTCCAAACTTTGTTTATAGTTAAGTGACAATCTATATGAAAATAAAAATACTTTTGGTTGATGCCAATTGGCTATCTCTATCTAAACTCTCACAAAAATAATACTCATAAAAGCAAATCAATAATTTCCTTAAATATAAGGTTTTTCATTTGTATGATGTTATTAGAGATGTTTTTCTTGCCTTTAACCGACTTTTTATAGATTTATAAGTTTACATTCAAATTTCCAAAAAAAAAACATTTCAAATATCTAGGATGTGGTTTAGTCATTAGAGCCAACAAAATAACCATTAATTCTCCAAACCCACATTTAAATGTCTCCATATCAGCGTTTACTTTATCAAAGGATATCATAACCACATTCAGGTTTGCTTATATTTTTATTTTGGTTTTTTATTTGTAGCTTCATTTACTATATTTATGCCGATATTTATTTCCTCCTAACAAAATATTTCCAATTCTGTCCTTGCTATAAATAATCCTAATCAAATATGGGCCACGCAAAAAGGGTTTTGGTTTATTTTATAACGGATACAATCTAATTTCCTTATAAGTAATTATTGCTTTTACAAATACTACGAAAATATACTTAACTAGCAGTTGCCCTTGGCTTCGCTCACGATAAATATTACAGCTGATCTTGCTTCTGTTATTTGAACTGTCAAATTGTATTATCCACAGCTGTTTACATTTCGGTATTTGAATGTTTACTTCCTTGTAAAATGTAAACATTAAAGCTAAGGACGTTTACGCTAAGATCCCGAGGGGATCTTAAGGAAGTGAATAGGCCT